>JAQGCO010000161.1:0-13285 GCA_034700925.1 Acrobeloides cf. buchneri Gr-Nem-00862
TGAAAAGCTTTTCAAAAAGCTGAGATATGATAAAAATATTTTTGTCCATAATTTTTGCTTGCGTAAAGTTTTTTGCTCGCTATTGTAGATATGTAAAAATTAGTTTGTAGTGTGTAGAATTTTTTTATCTGCAAAAAGACAAAAGTTCACGTTACTTTCAGCTTAAACTAATGGACTTGAACACACTGTTTATAGTTAAATTTTTTCCTAAAAATACAACCCAGGGATCAATCATCAACTAGAGTGAATTAGACATACATCTGCAATTCAGAATTTTTTTAACTTGAGAAATTTTAATTTTTTAAATAAAAAATTAATTTAAAACAAAATATTCCCCCTCCCAATGGATGAAAATACTTTCGAGATCTATAGTGTTCGATTCCGTCCCGAAAATCCCGAGATTTTTGGAATCTCGTTCTGAAAAAATTTCTTAAAACCTGATCCCGTCCCGGATTCCGACCATCCCGGACTTTAAATTCCATCCCAAGTCGGAATAAATTTACCTCTAAAAAAAGATTTTTGAACAATTTTTCTATTTTTTTAACAAAAACCAATATTGTCTGAAATATTTTTGGCTTAAAAATAAGCATTATCCAAAAATTTCGGCACTATAACTTTCGTCACGTTTCATGTTCGCCACGTTGGCATTGACATTACTTAGTTTGTAAGTTTCCACAATTTTTTCCTGCCCATAAATCCATAACTTGGTAACCAGATGGATTTGTCAAACCAAGGTTACTGAACATAAAAGACATGTGCTATATAAAAAAAAGATATAAATATCTAGATTTTATGAAGTAATCTAACCTGTGCCGAAGATCCTTGGTTCAACAACGCAACAGCGTAAGAATAAGTCTTGTTATTGGTCAGCTCCCCTCACATAATTAGGGGAGCTGACCATGCAGACCAAATCGATTGCTGCGCTTTTGCTTGGTCAGTGTTGATTTCATAGTTTCAAATAATGATCTAAACTTGTTGCAAAAAACACAATTCGGGTTAGGGCTTGCGAGAATTTGAATATGGTCAGGATTAGTGGTATAATTTCAGCCGGTGAATGGACATGGTGCACATGTATTTCGAAAAGCTCGGAAATGCTGGTTGTAATTAATTTTACATTGGGCTTATACGAAATCAAGGAAATTGGGTATGGTCAAATCGTGATCCTAGCACATATGCAAATTAGAAAGGTCCATAAAATATTTAAAAAATGATTTTTAAATTTAGGCTACCCAACAAGAGATTTCGTACAAAATTGTGTAATTTTTGACATATCAACTGGTACTTGGTCAAACAGTTCCAGTGATAAAGCACATTGCTATTTATGTAAACAATATCTTTAAGAATACATCATAAAATTTGCATTAATTTTTAATAATTTTATTTTTGATTTAATAAAACATCATCATATATAATAATCAATCAAAATTTTCATATCAATATTACATTATACAAGTCCACTCTATATGACAATAAATAATGATTAAATCTCATACTATAATAAAAGTCGTATCAAGTCATAAAAATGAAAGAAAAAGTGGTCTAAAAAAATAAATCAGAAAGAAATAGATATGCAAATTTTGAAGCAAGTGGTTCAATATTTTCCAGCTTATACCTATTTTCTAAATTCTCAATCTTTTTCAATTTTTATAAATTTCCAATTTTAGACGTACTATTATGACCAAAATTGGAAATTTATAAAAACTTGGACCCAAGGCTCAAAATTTGCATACGAATCTTATTCAAGATCAAACTAATGGCTCATATAAAACTCCTATATATAGATAGAACTAATAAAAAAATTTTTAAATTAATTTTGAATGTAAAAACTTTCTATTTTTGACAAAATTCAATTTTTGGCCGACAAAAAATCGATTTTTGGGTTCAAAAATTGAATTTAGAGGAAAAATTTTATGTATCAAATTTTAACATAAAATTCAAAATTATTGTCAAAAAAATAAATTAACCCGAATATTGAGCAGTAAATAAAACACAGATAAAATATTTTCCTACAATTATTAATATGGAAGAAATGGAGCAAAGTAAAAAACCGGGTGATGGCAAATAAAGGCGTTTAAAATGAAAATAACCGTTTTTAGACCTCCAAAATCACGTTCACATAAAAATTTTAAACGGGTATTTTCAAAATTCGCATAAATGTATACAATAACAAAACCATAAAGTTCTTTAAAAAATGATCTCTGGCTTCTAGTCAAGATGCTTGTACATGTCCTCGATTTGCTTCTTGAAATGCTCCTTCAGCTTCGGGCGTTTACTCTTCAAAGTTGGTGTTAGGAGGTCGTTTTCGACGGAGAACATTTCGTGAGATAAGTAGATATCTTTGACCTGAAATTTGAAATAATTAGAAAGCTCAACAAAAAATTGGCTATCCAATTTTTATAACTCAACAAATTTAGAGTACTTAAAATTTAGAGCGAGGGCGTAATTTTTGGGCCAGCTTGGGAAGGGGAAAAAGCCATATTTTTATAGAATAAAGAGTGCTCAAATTTGTATAACCTAAGAAAAATGAGGAATTGCAAATTTTTATAGTCTAAACAATTAAGGTGCCCAAATTTTTATAACATAAAAAATTAAGGTGCATAATTTTTAGGGCCTTAAAATTGATTGGTCAACTTTTTTGACCCAAACTGCTGATTTTAATTTTTACACACCTGTTCGAAACTATAGAGTCCCGACTTTTTGCCGCACGAAATCATATCGTCCAAGATCATTTGCTTCACTTCTGCAAGTTCGCATAGCTCTTCCATAGATTTGCCCTTAATGCCAAGTTTTTCGGCGGCGGCGCCTGGTAAAACGTCGGGGTCTGGTACAACGATTGCAAGTAGACATGTCTTCAAGCTCTCGCCATGCACAAACGATTGAGCCACATAAGAGCAGCGGACGTATATATTCTCGATCTTTTCTGGTGCCACGTATTCACCCTAAAAATTGGATTATAAAAATATTACAACTGTACAATTTTTTAGAACTTCAAAAATTATGGTACATAAAATTTAATTGTAGAAATGTGCAAGGGTCAGTCCGAATTGGCCTGGTAAAAATCTAGCGAACTGAGAGCAGTCCAGGTAGACTAGAAAGGTAGTCCAGGACGAACTGAGAATAAGCCAGACAGGTCTATGTGCAGACCAGGTCGCCTGTTCCAACTCGGCCTATTTTTACATCGACTCAAAAATAAGTACCCAAAAATAAGTTTTGAATCAAAAGATTAAAGGACCCAATTTTTAGACCACATATTCATATACGTTTTTTACACACCTGAGCCAACTTGAAAATATGCTTCTTGCGGTCGACAATTTTCAACGTGCCCGTCTGCGTCCAACGACCAATATCACCAGTGTGTAGCCAACCGTCCGAGTCAATAGTTTCGCGTGTCTGTTCTTCATTCTTGTAATACCCTTTGAAGACGTTCACGCCTTTAATGCAGACTTCACCAGCGCCGTCCTTTGAGTAGTAGCCCAACTCGGGGACATCCATCAATTTGATTGCGTTGCAAGGTGCTGGAACACCAACATGGCCTGGTGTTGGGTCGCCTTCAATTGTAACCTGGAAATAACAGCAAAAATTTAGATGCACGACAAAAACTTATTTAGTCTTGGTTTTTAATCTCGGAAAAAGAAGTTTATCCGATTTTTGAGCAAAATAGTGATAATTTTTAATGACAAAAATTGAACTGTACAAATTTTTAAGCTCAAAAATCAAATTTTTATTAACTTTTGAGCCAAAACTTTATTTTCATCACTTTTTAAGTTCAAAATAAATTTTATTAAATTTTTTTTATCAATTACTTACAGTGGATGCAGCAACACATTCGGTCTGACCATAACCTTCAACAACAGCGCACCCCATCGCACAACGAACAAACGTGAGCACATTCTCGGACAACGGCGCTGAACCTGTTATCATTAACTTCACACGACCACCGAATCCATCGCGGATCTTTTTGAAGACCAAATTGTCCACGAACGAATTATTTCGGATGATCCAATTGTTCAGTTCCCGGGATTTGTAGGCCATAGCTGCGGTGAACAGCGCCTTCCTGATGCCGGACTTGTTGACTTCGGACATCACCTTGTCGTAGAGCCGGTTGAGCACGCGTGGAACGACTGGAAGAACTGTGGGTGCGAGTTCTTTGATGTCGTCAGGTAGTTTGCGGATATCGCCACGGAAGAAGCCGACTCGACCGCCTTCGGTGTAGACCACGGATTGGACGACGCGTTCGAACATGTGTGCAAGGGGAAGGAAGGACATCATAATATCCTAAAATTACAAAAATTAAATTCGAATCACAAATTTTAAATCCACATACATCTTTGTCCAAACGAGTATACTTGAAATACTCCAGCGCTGTGCCATCCGAAATGACATTTCCATGCGTGAGCATAACACCCTTTGGTGTGCCAGTGGTACCCGAAGTGTAGCAAATTGTTGCCAAATCGTCCGGTTTCGGTGGCACATGTGGCTTCTTGTCGGTGCTTTCACGGCCAATCTTTTCGAGTTCGTCAAAAGTGAGCACATTCACATTTTCTTGTTCGGCCAAATCTTTGAGCTCTTGCGAGATTGGTTCCATGATTACGATGTGCTTCAATGAAGGGCAATTCGATTTTTCTTTGAGTAGACCTAAAATTGTCAAGTATTAATGGCTTTAAAAAATTGTGAATCTAGTTTTTTAAAGCTCCAAAAATCAATGTACCCAATTTATAGAGCTTCAAAAATTAAACTGATTGATCAACAACAAAATATTTACCCATAGCTTTTTCTACTGCATCACAGACGACTAGCTCAATTTCCGCTTGGTTCAAAATAAAGATACAAGCCTCCGCTCCAAGGGTTTCATACAACGGCACCAATACATTATTGAAAGTGTACGTGGCATGTTCAACCATAATCCACTCAGGGCGATTTTTCGCATAAATTCCAATCAACGTATTCTGACCGGCTTCCAAACCAAGAGTGCGGAAAGCATGGGCGATTTGAACGGAGCGATCAATCGCCTCATTGTAGTTCACCCAAACGTAGGGCTCGGAGCCATCCGATTGTTTCTTGCGGTAGCCCAACATGGGACCATTTTTGGAGACGCGAGCACCTCGGCGGACGGCATCGTAGAGCGTCAACGCATCCGAGTGCATACAGCGCATGAGATTATCAGTCTTGAGATATTTACAGACGCGGGAACCATCCTAAAAATTATAAATGTAATTATGGAAATTGGATGTCATATTTTTTGTTACAAAATTATTGTTCAACATTGGGTATTCTATAAAAAATTCATTTGTGATTTATGCCTTATCAAAAAATAAATTTTACACTCTAATCGCAACAAAAATGTGATTCAAAAAATTTGTGTCAATCAAACACCTTACCCCCTCTTTATCAAGCTAAAAAGAAAACGTGACACCTATAAAACATATATTTTTGAAATGAGAAAAAAGATAAGCCGGCGAGACTATAACCACATAAAAATTTAGAAGTGATAGCTGACACTAGAAAATTAGCAAAGTAACAAATTTCACTAGCGGACAATTCGCAAAGAACAATTTCACACTTTCAAGGGTCAAAATCAAAAACTTCCTTCAGATTCGAATTCCCTGTAGTAAAAAACCGCCGAATACAAAAATTCAAGTATTTCAGAGTTAAAAAGTTTTTACCCTTTTGGGGGACTGTAAAAAAGCGAATTTAAAAAAAAAATTTTCCAAACCGCTCGGCTCCCGGTACTGTCCAAAATTTTTCATTTTTTCAACAAAAATCGTAATTTTGAGCATTTTCAGGCAGTGGCGTAACCAAACCCCTTGGAGAGGTGGTGGGATGTATCAAAAATTTTTTTTGATTTTCAGCTTAAAAACGGCCGTGTTAGAAAAAAATTTTAAATTTATTTTAAAGGACTTTTTAAAAAATAATTTTAAAAGGACTGTAAAAAAACGAATTTTCAAAAAAATAGTGCATGTGAACTTCATTGAATACTTTCCATATATTAATGTTGTCACAAATTACAACATTAACAAAAAAATCGAACCACTACAAGTTTTTTTTCTAATTAAGTAAAGAACGCATTGAAAAACTTTCCATATAGTGTATCATCACAAACTACTACATTCACAAAAAATCGGACCACTGCAAGTTTTTTCTAATTGAGTAAAGAACGAGCAATTTAGGTTCCAAAAACTTGATCGGACAGGTCAAACGAGCCTGAAGATAACGTGGACGCCAGTACTTGTGAGTTGCCCTTTAACCTGGGATAAAAAATCGACAATGTCTCAGAAATGAGCAGATCAACTAATCATCTATTAAATGATGCATCACCATTAACCGTCTAAAGAATGGACTTCGGCCTTTTTATTGCGCTTTGCAAATATCATAAATAATTATTGGTACGAAAAAATTAAGACTTTTGGTGGTCATGAAAAATTAGACAAGAAAGAGGTTAGAAAGAAAATTTTTTTACAAATGATTAGAAAGTAGGAAATTTATCTTGGCTGACAAAGAGGAGTTTGATGTGAGGTCCAAGTGGGTTTTCAGTTTTTTTTCAGTTTAAAAATTTAAGGTCAAACATTAAGCTAGTGAATTTTCTGAGATTAAAATATACTGCTTGAATAAAAATTTGAACCAAAAAGTTGTCAATAAATTTTTGAGCATAAAAATTGATCATGGACAAATTCCTGGGCTCAAAAATCGACTTTGGACACATTTTGACATTAAATATCAACAAAATTAGATATGAAAATCATAAAATATGCAAATTTTACACACACAAAATGCAACTTGAATATATACAGGGAGAGGTAAAAGTCCTGACCCAAGGGGCAAAACATTTCAAAAACGTGTTTTCTCGACAATTCTGGATAAGAAAACACCTTTTCAGCGTTTTTGACAATGTCAGAAATTTTGTTCGCCTGAGTCAGGAATTTGTCCACTTTGCCTCCCCCAGTACAACATAGTAACGACTCACCGGCAATTCACGAGTTTGCATATTGGGGTCCACCAATGGAACCACTTTGCCAGTTGGACGAGAATTCCATACCCACCAGAGACCCATTGTACCAAGAGTTGCTGCTGCTGCTAAGTATAAAGATGAAGAACCTGTTTGTGCACTTGCTGCCCACTCCGTAAGATCGGCAAATCTAAAAATTGTTGAAAAATTAATTGTTCAAGCATAAAAATCATGGAAAATTCAAGTTTTGATGAAAATTTTTTACATTAGCAAAAACTTTAAAAAATCAACTTTTTGGATTTTGAAAAAAGTTTGAGGTGGGTCATTAAAGTCAATTAGTACCTTTTTTGTCAAAACTCTTTTTTTAATTCTATTTTAATGGTCGCGGTGAAATAGCAAAAAATAAGATTCCCCTTCGTTTTTTTAGTTTTTCCCCGGCAGAGGCTGACCCCACCCTCTGTCATAAATACATAATATAGCATTTTGTATTTTAACAAATAAGCAAATTTCTCCGTTTTTATCAAAATCCAGTAATAACATACCGACCACCCAAGCTAAAGGGTAAAGACCAAATAGGAATTTCCTTAACCACAACCATTTTGGCAAATTATGATAGAATAAGTAAATTAGCTTAAAGAATTACGAAGTTTGAAAAACAATTACAATCAAATCCACACGTTAACAAATTGATCGTCAACGCAGAACTTCTAAAAACAACTCAATTGTAAAATAACACAATCATACAACAAAGACACGTTTTAACAACCGAAAAATATTGAGGAGCACATTTACACAGGCAGAAAAATAGCAATGAAAAAATGTTTGTTTCCACAAAACCACCAAGAGCATAGTTCTTTCATCAACCTAACTCAAGTCATTTATCCGTAACTGTTCGTGTACCTTAACTTAAAAAGGACTACGAATGAGAGCAAAGAGGAGGAGCTTATCAGCAGTACATATCATATCTTTGTGACCGGAATGAATGAAAAAAAAGATACGATTTGAGCAAAGCTTATAGTTTGGGGTCAAAGTATACGACGCACCCGTGTGATCGTTAGTGTCTTCAAAGATGATTCAAAATAAAAATTGGAAAACACCGGGAGTCGTAAAAATTGCTATATAAATTTGTTTTCAACAAACAAGATTAAAAACCGTGCACGTGGGAGAACCAAGAACAGCAGACGAAAAACAAAATAAATTCATACAATCCAACTTTCGATTCTGATGAATGAAAAACTTTGTCAGGCTGAGCTCAGAGAAGCTCAAAATACATGTTTTTCGACCGCGACTCCCCCCTATAACTCAAAATTGGCAAAATTTAATGTTCCTCATAGGGCTTTCATTTATGCCCCACCCCTTCCGTATAGGTAGACAAAAATTAAGGACTTTTTGGAAACATTAAATTTTGCCGATTTTAAGTTTCAGGGGTTTTCGCAATCGAAAAACACAATTCGGAGCGATTTATTCTTCTCCTAGCTCAACCTATCCGAGCTCTATACGAATTTTGGTACTTTCCAGTTTCCTATCAACCTAAAAAACCACATATGAATAAACAATTAGATTTTAAAGTTTTATTAAACAACCAATTGGCCTTAAAGAGGACAGTTTGGGATAAAAATTGGCCATAAGAGCCATTAGAGAACGGCATCGATGATAAAAAACCTGATAATTGAGCATATTGTATGAAAATTTAAAAATCCAATCAATTTTTCCCGAAGACGAACGTTTACTCATAAAAAAACAACGAAGCTCTAGAATTTTCTACAAACATAATGCTAAAAGCTGTCTGGTTACCAAGCTACGTGATTTACTCTTAAGACAAAAAAAACCATTGCCTCAAAATTTCACCAACCAAAGAACAACAAGACCAATTGTGCATAAAATACTAAATTTAAAGAGATCAAAACTTTCTAGCTGAACACGCACATCAAACTGGATCAGGGCCAAAGTACGAGAAAAGCAGCCATGCTATTATGAAAAGATCACATTGCGGATAGAAAAACTCTTCGCTGATCACCCACTCGATCCCACAATGTCTAATATTTGCCTAGAACCTCTCCTTAAATACAATGATCTTTCTCCAAGGACAAGCCACAAGTATGATAGATAGAATTCTTTTGTGACGCGCAAATCATAAAATAGAAAAACTAATTATCGGTATAAAAAAACAAGTTGCGCGGAAAGTTCAGAAAACTTCTGATGGTGTGATTTGTAAGGCCATTTTGCTGATTGTTTTTTATGATTTGCTGTGGCATTTTGGATAAACAATGCAACAAATTTATGAGACAGGCGATAAAGAGGACAAAGTGCAGGAAAAAACTAGTTTTTATAAAAATTCACTATCTAAATATACAACGCCCTTATAATTGAAAGCAAGAAAACTTCAGCTAATTTTTTGCATACAAAATGAAAAAGACTTTGCTTTTTCAACAAAAACGAATTTGCTAGTAAAGAAAAAATCACAAAGCCATAAAAATTATAAAAGACAAAAGCCAAAAATCTATACAAATTTGATATTTTATTGAAACAAAATGTCCGACATTCTAGCACAGTCATGGCTACTTCTTCACATATGCATTTAGTGGCGACTAACACGCGGCCGTTCCACAGATGAGACAGAGGAGCTCAGCTCTCTACACTTGGGCGACTCGGCAACGCGCCAGAAAACGGCTTTTTTCGCATTCGAACCAAACAACCAAGCTCTTTCGAACAACATTATTTAGCCAAGCGCGGAGAAAGCCCAATCAGAGACTATCTCTGCGCAAAAAAGAGAAAGTCGGCCAAGAAAAATGTGCGCATCAGCACTAGCAACCCGGCTCCACGTGGCACAGAATAAGAACGAGAGAAAAATGAAATGTTAGAGAAAAAATTGGTTAGACGATTTCAAAATAAGGATAAAAGGCGGTTCAAAACAAGTTTTTGTTTTCTATTATGTTCTTTTTGACAAAATTTACATTTCTGCAAAATAGTGATAAAAAAACATGAATAAACGAAAACAGGCTGAATTATTTTGGTATACAGAATACTCAACAAAACAAATAAATTTGAAACAGTGTATAGACAAGCCAAAAAACAGCGCTGAAGGCGCAAAATTTTTTTAAAAAATGGAATAGACATTTCAGTAATAAAATTAAAAATTCCTTCAGATTCGAGATCACCGTGTCCGTGTCGAAAACCCCCTAAATACAAAAATTAAGACAATTTGAAAAAATTTCCAATTTGTTTAAATTTTGTATTCAGGGGAGGGGAGTTCGACATGGAGATCTCAAATCTGAAGGAAATTTTTATTCTTACCACTGGAAAGTGGAGAAAATCGTTTGTTGCCAATTATCATAATGCCACAAAAATGAAATTGGTCAATTTTCGAAAATTCTGAAGCAACATGATAATCAACAAAACAGTATAAATGTCTGTACACATAAATACAATAATACACAATTTAACAAAAGTACATGACAAAAATTTTAATTGCATATAACTATCTTTTTCTATTAACCGTTATGGAACACCCCAAAAAATTTTCCTTAAACCACGCTGGAAAATACGCATCGTTTCTTCAACCATGCTGAAAAACACCCCTAAGATTTATGAGCATGATGACTCGACCCACATTTTCCGAAAGTAAACACCGTCGAGATTAATTTTCTGTTCCATCAAGTGCAATTGCGTCAAATCCACGAGGTTTGGGTACAAAGTCAAAGGTATTCCTTTCAAGTGTAACTTCTTATCCCGTCAAGCAAAAGTAGAACCTAGTAAGACACACCGAACAACTGACTAACAAATACACGGAAAATTTAAACCCCACACCGGAAGCCACATTGCAGACATGAGAAAAATAAAAAACGTTGAAGTTTTTGACAAGCACGGAACAAAGTCCGTGCATTCTTTGAAGCTTAATGCTTAGAAAAATAAAAGAAGACGGAACATGTGACTAAGAATTTAAAGTCTAAGCATGAAAAATAGTGTATGTCAAATTTCAAAATTTACACTTAAGTAAGCATTTTTAATTTTAAAATTTGAATTTTTCAACAAAATTGAATTTTCCAAATTAAAAAAAACTCACAGTTTGTTTTAAGAAGATCAGTTGAAGTTCCAACAAAAATATAGCAAATCAATGCTCCAAATTTCTTCCAATTAGCCTAAAAATTAGAAGTTAAAATGAAAAAAAAGTAAAAACAAAGCGTAAATTTAGAAAAAATAAAATTCGACTCCAACTTTCAAAAAATCGCAACAAGCAAAAGTAACGTTTATAAAATTGTTAAACACCCAAAACACGAGGAGTCCATGGCTTATATTGTCATCAAAAAAAGATTTGCAGAAGAATCCTGCTAAACTATACCGAAAAGCGGATTTAAACATTAAAATTTTAATCCGCTAAACTACAAAAATTTTTAAAAGAATCAAAGTAGTTTGATCAAGAGCACAAGAGCGTCGTAGTTATGGTGGGGGGGGGGGAACCTTTTAAAGTCGTAGCTGGGGGAACCGGGATGGGGGGGGGGACACTTCCCAGTGACGCAAAGGAATTTTTGCAATTTCTATGTCAATTTTGACCCAAGTTTTTCATTTAGGTAGGTTTTTGGAAATTTGGTACGCCTCTAGCGTTCACGCTAAGATAGTATTTTAGATTGGAATAAAAATTTGCTGCATGAGTTCAATTTTGGAGAAAAGAGATAAATTTTGACATTTTCTTATCACATGGCTCACACATTTATTGCGCAAAAAAAGGAAAATTCCTTTCGGCGATTTAGCACGGATATATCAATCGGAACAAAAAGCAAAGCAAATCGATCAAACAGTTTTATTTCTGATAAGTCGAACGGATTTTTCCCCCACAAAAAACAACTGTGTAATTTCGCATGTGGAAAAATAGGCCGAAAGCAGTTTTTAGATTTAAGCCAGCTGATAAAATAAAAAATCAGATAGAAAAATTAATTTTGGTGGTCCTTTTTAAACAAAAATTAAGTGCATGTTTATATCAGGGGGTGCAAAAGTTAGGGTAACAGGAATTTAAGACCGGCAAAGCTAGGGGAATCAATGTGAAATTTCAGGGCGCTCTACATTGGAAAACGTCCTTAAAATTATCACCTTGGTTCCCCTAACTTAAAGTTAGGAGAATCAATGTGACAATTTTAAGAACGCTTTCCAATGGAGAGCGCCCTGAAAATTGTCAAATTGATTCCCCTAGCTGTTGCCGGTCAAAAATTCGTATTTCCCTAACTTTTTCAAACTTCCCCTAACTTTTGCACATTCCTGGTAAACTTTCATAAACAAGTTTTGAAAACGTAATGATGTCTATCAAAATAGTTTGGATTAAAGAAATCAAGTTTGTTTTTTTTTGAAGCCAAAATTTTTTCGAGCGTGGGGCAAATTAACAAAGTCCGAAAATTAAAAAGCTTAAAAAATCCGGAAAAGCTCTAACAAAGTCATAAAATTCGAGTAACTTTTTTAAGTAGATAAATTAATTCAATCTGTGGTTAAAAAACGTGGGAGAGAAGATAAAAAGGATTCTAAATTTTAAGAACAAAAATTTCAATGTCACATTTAAAAAATTTCATAAAAATTGAAATTTTGAGTGGGAAATTTTTTACGATTATTGGACATTGAAATCATTCGAAAGATCAATAAAAAATTATTCAATGAATCAGACAGAAAAAGTTCAAAAATTGCAAGAGCTAAAATTTGGTAAACAATAACAACAATATTGAAGAAAAGTTTTGTTTGGTTGAATGAGAATTATTAATCGATGTTCGTACTAGAAAAATTGATTGTTGTGAATTTTGTGTTTCAAAAGACAGAATTTTATTGAATCAGGCAATATTGTCTGCTTCAATAAAAGTCTGGTTATTGAAACGATCGATGTACATTGTAAAATTCAAACAACGCCTAGAAAAATTTGTTCCAAGAATAAACTTTAAGTTTCATGTGAATAAATTTTTTTCTTTGTATTCATGAAAGTAAGCGCATTTATTTAGCATTTTTATTGTAAATTTTTTATTTTTACAAAAAAATTTTAAAAAAACGAAGATCTTTATTTTCAAAAAAAGGTGACAACTAACCGCATATAAATTTGTGCAAAACTTTTATTTTTTCTTCACCATTCACTTAATCACCTTGTTTATATACCAATTTTTTGCTCATAACTATTTCGAAATGTCCCACTTTTGATTTGGCGCCCATCCAAAGCCGCGTAGGGTTATAAATTCCTCTCTACATGTGTCCACAATGAGTGCACAGAGCAGCATGAAAAAATCATACGTCATTTTTTGGCATTACTACTTTATCCAAGATTTTGTTTCTCCAAGATTTTTTCAAAAGCTTTTTTCTCGGTGAGGAAAATTCCAA
>JAQGCO010000162.1:0-13251 GCA_034700925.1 Acrobeloides cf. buchneri Gr-Nem-00862
CACGGCCGTGGGGGGGGGGGGGGTTAATGTGCATAAGTGCCGACTTTTGCGCCCTCACATATGCGCACCTGACATTTGCACTTCCACATTTGTGTTCTTCCGTAGGCCCCGGCGACCCCTGTGCACCCCTACACATGCGCGCTAATAAATGCGCCTCGACTTGTAAAATATCTTTCAAAAAAGATCGAAAATTTTAAAAACGAAAAAGAGCGCACAAGTCGGGTGTACAAATGTCGGGGCGCAAAAATCGGGTGGGCACCCGGACAACTCGCACATTCACAGACAACTCAATTATGCGAAAATCAATTTTTCGCATAATTTTTACCCTATACATGAGTCAAAAACACATTTTTAATAAATTTAAATGAAAACCGATTTTGGTATATAAATGGTTCTCCCCCTTGAGAGTCCATCCCAACTCGGAACCGCCCTTCAATAAAAGTTCTAAATGATGTCAAGAATTAAAAATCCATCGTAATCGTGTTCCTCATGTCCTAAAACCCCCGAATGCAAAAATTAGCCGATTTGGAGCCATTTTTGCAAAATCGAATTTTTGACTTCCCACTTTTCAATGACACCAAGATCATCGAAATTGGGCAATGGTACATTTCCCAAGTGGACATTTCCCAAGCGACATTTCCCGGCTAATACACGTTTGACCTCAAAAAAATTACACATTTGACCTCAAAAAAAACTGGCTCAGTGGTAGTGTTCTCTGACTCGATTCTAAAGGTAGCGGGATCGAATCCCACTCGCTGCGACTTGATTTTGCCGAGAAATAGCAGTTAACTTCAAAACACTCTATGTCGAACAATATAATAACCCCGGATTCGTGTCTCTCGCATAGAAAAACCCCTATATACTACCTTTCCATGCCAAAATCGACCGGCTTCTGTTTTTTCAACACATGTGAAAAGGGAAGTAGACTTTAGAGCCGAGTAGGAAATTTTTAAAATTTGTCTAAAAATGACCCTATGGGGAGGGGGTTTCTATGCGAGAAATCGATTGCGCGCATTGAGAAATCTTGAAAACGCTTCCCCGACTCTGAATCAAACAAAAAATCGATTTTTTACCTGATTCAGGGTCAGGGAAGCGTTTTCAAGATTTCTCAATGCGCGCAATCGATTTCTCGCATAGAAAAACCGGCATTATTTTCCTCTTTATTTTCCCTCTTACTTTTTTCCCCGATTTTACACAAATTTCAAAATAATAACGGGGAAAATGGAGGATAAAAGTAATAAGGGAAAAAAGTAAGACGAAAAACCAAAAAAGGGAAAAAGTAATAGTACCGAAAAACCCTCCATAGGGTCGTTTCTAGAAAAAAGTTTTTCTTGAAGTGCAAAATTTTTTGAAATAACTCAAAACTTCAAATTGTTTATTACATTTCTTTTGCGAAAACTCTTACGCATATTGATTTCTTGTTTAATCATTTTATTTTAGCAAATTTGATCAAGATGACCAAAATTCTTCTTCAATCGAATGACGGCGAAGTGCTTGAAGTGAGTCGTAGTGTGATTCGTCAATCAAAGGCGTTAAATACGATGTTCGAAGGTAATCTTTAATGCCCAGCAGTCAGACGTTAACACCCCCCCCCCCACTCAAAATGGAGGGGGGGGGGGGTCAACCACTCATCAATTTTGGAAGTCGTCCGATCAAATTTTTTTTGAAAATCTTAGCCAACCGATCAAGGACTCAAAGACTCCGGGGATCTCCTTTATGGTCAACCGATCAAGGACTCAAAATTTTGGGGGGTATTTGTTAACGTCTGCTAGCAGTTAAATATTCCCGATTGAGCCCAGAACCCCCTCCCGATATAAGAAAAAAGAGCATAGCCAACTTTGCCAAGACGCATTTGAATTTCTTCTATGGCTTCGTATATTTCGTGGATTGAAAATTTAAATTGTAAAATTGCTATGGCTGGGTTACACTTTGTAACCCAAGCAAGCTTTTTGTCAATGAAGTGTAACTCAGACAATGAATTTTGTCACCCAGGTCATAAGCCAATATGGCAACCCTGGCAGGGTTCTCATTTCAAATGTCCAAAAGTAAGATTTCAACTTACAAAAGTAAGAAAAAGTAAGATTTAACATTATCAAAAAGTAAGAAAAAATAAGTTGGCATAAAACCAAAAATTTTTTATCATCTTTTATAGAAATTTTTATCAACTTCTATTATATAATTTTATGCAAAAAACAGGAGAACATTAAAAAAAATAACAAATTAAACATTTGTAGAATATTTTCTACCAGATGCGGCAGCAGCTGTTATAAACATTTTTCAACTTATAACATTTTTTCAGGCATTAAAAGTAAGGAAAAGTAAGTTACTTACTTTTTCTTCCAAAAGTAAGTTAGAGAGTTCAAAAGTAAGGAAATTCCTTACAAATCAGGAAAAATGGGAACCCTGAACCCTGGGGATGGGTTCTCGAAATTATCCTCACGAATTTCGAGTTGTGCTACCCTATTGTGTATAACATCATTTTTTAAAGATTTGGGAATGGATGCGCCTGAGGCCGCTGAATCACTTACGGATCCGATTCCAATTCAAAATGTTAATGCGGCTATTTTGAAGAAAGTTATTGAATGGTGCGAGTTGCACAAGGACGACCCAGGTATGCTTTTATAAACAATACTTTGCGAAATGGTCCCTGGGTCCTATTGCGCACATCGGGAAGTACGTTCAACAATTCGCATATTTCCTTCTTACTTTCTGATGTGTGAAATGTGCCCCTGGTGTTCTTTCTGTTGAATTTTAGCCTAATCTAATCTTTTCTAACATTTTAATAGCAAAAATTAGGATCACAATTTTGTTTAAAAATTTTCTGAAGACGAAAATTAATTGAACAATTTCAGACGAATCTGAAACGAACGAAAAGCGTACAGACGATATTCCTATACATGACGCTGAATTTCTCAAGATTGATCAAGTCACTTTGTTCGAGATAATCTTGGTAAGTTTTTCTGATAATTCATCACATCGAAATCTCTTTACTGTTTGAATTAGGATCTTTTACAAAATGTTAGGAATGTGTTTTTATTGGATAGGGAAGATATCATACATATTCAAGTAAGGGGAACGGTCCCATCACCCACCCACAAGTATTTTTAAAATTTTAAGAAAAAATCATAGGGGAGACCAAGATAATTTTGACAAAATTTCATCCATCCACCCACGTAGACGAAAAACATCACAAAAATCACCCACCCATACTCTCGGGCCAGTGTTCTCCCCCTATTGGATATGTATGAAAGATATTGATATTTTCATGGATGTTATTATCTCTTCTATTGATGCTGGATAAATTTTTCGATCTTTAAAGCTCTGAATTTTAGGCCGCTAATTATTTGGACGTGAAGGGCTTGCTTGATGTTGCTTGTAAGGCGGTTGCAAACATGATTAAAGGAAAGTCGCCCGAAGATATTCGCCGGTAAAAGAAGCACTGATTTTTGTGAAGTAAAAAACCTTTTTAGCACGTTTAATATCAAGAACGATTTTAGTCCAGAAGATGAGGAGGTAAGGAATTGCTAAGTTATTAATTCTCAAAAGTGTTATAAATGTACATGTAGTAAGCGATAGTGATGTTCAAAGTGATGATAAAAAAAGGGTGTGATAAGATAACGCATTTTGATAACAGTGATAGCGATTTTTGTGATAACGTTATCACTAGTGTACCCCTCCATAAAAATAAACTAGTGTTCTTTTTAGCTACTTCGAAATGAAGATGCTTGGATCGACGAATAATTGGTCCACGAAAAGAATCCAAGTGTTAATATATATAAAACTATTTTGATCATCTCTTTCTGTTTAATTTTATTCTATAAAGTTGATGCAATTGTATAAAATTTTATGCACTAAGTTATATCTTGTTAAAAATTGCTTTTTCACGAATAGTTCAACAAGTATATTAACGTGTTTCGATTTTAATAAAAAATTAACATCGCAAAAAACAAGGTGATTTTGGAATTTTTTTTGAAAAAAATTGCCTTTTTTTCCCTTTTTTAAAAAAAAACGACTATAGGGGGTTTTTCTATGCGAGAAATTGATCTCTTTCCAACTCAAGAAAGTAATTATTAAAAATTTATAGTAATTAAAAGAAGTTCATGTTATTCGGACAACTGAAGACTAACTTTAAATCCAATTTATTTTATTAAAACCTTAAATTACAATACAATACATGATAGATATTACAATGGCGCAATTCATAACTGCTAGTTATTCAATGCAGGTTACTAAGCCATGATCAGACCGACGATGAGCTCCTTCGCCGCCGGGTTCAATTCGTAAATCTTCTTCGCATCCTCAGAGTCCTTGGCCTCGGTGTACACGACGAGCAGCTTGTCAGGCTTATGCTTCGCACCCGGCTGACGCTTGATCTGGTGTTCATGCTGTTCGCTCGGCTTCAGGAAGAAAAAGACCGGCTTGAACTTGTAGATTTCGTTGTCCGAGCACTTCAGCTTGAAGGCGAGCGGCTTGTCGGTCAAGTTCTGGATCTGCACCTTCGCCTGGTCTTCGCCATCCTTGAAACGCAGCTTGTCGGGCGTGATCTTCACTTCATTTGGGTCGCCTCGAGTTGTATTCACCGACTTTGTGTTGGACGCCTGGGTCGTACGTCTTGAAGTCGCTGGGGTCGTAATTGGCTTCGAGTCGCTTCTCGCACTCTTCATCGGATCGCCCTTCACACTTGAGACTTGAGTAGGGTGCAGCAACGACTCCTTCTTGGCGCTTCGACTCGAGGCCTTGTTTTCCTAAAATAAGCAGCAGTTAGTGGCAATAAACAGCAAAAAGCGCTTACCTTATCTCCTTCCGATTCGTTCTTCGGCTCCGGCTTATCTTTGGTTTCGATTTTCGAAGGCTTTTCTTCCACCTTTGCAGCTGGCTCGAGAGCTTCTTCTTCCTTAGGAGGTTCGGTTTTCTTGGCGCTCTGTCTGTTTTTGTCGCGTTTCTTCCCAGAGCACTGCATCAGAATCATGGACGCGATGAAACATTGGAGCAATCCTGCAAGCATCCATTGAAGTAATTCCATTATTAATCTGGCGCTTAATTCTTATTGTTCTTCGATTGAGTTTCGGCTGAAATGATTGCTAACCTTTTCTTTCGCTTATATAGCCGCTCCGAAATTCGCATATTTCAACACTCTTTTCTGGCTATATAAACACGATTCATTTTGTTTCGTCATTTCAATCATCCAATTCAAAGTCCAATTGTGATTCTACCATAATCAAGTTCAGAGAAAGGCGAAAGAATGTCAGAACCAGAAAAAAACATAGTTTTTTTCGTAAAATCGACTTTTCTAAAAATCGGTGAGGAATTTTTCGAAGCAGTTTTTTGCAAAATGTCAGCAAGGTATCCAAATAGTTAAATAAAAAAGACCCTTGAATTTTTACTTCAGCCATAAAAAGTTTTTTGATTTGGAGGAATTGTCATCTTGGAGCAATTATCCTAGTGTCCCTTTTAGATAAAAAACAAAATGTGAAAAAATTGTGAGAAAACGCCATTGTAAAAAATTGTTGTAAAATTTGACCGTAACTGTGAAGAAATGCCTAGTGCCGATTTTATGACGGTCTTACCGACCAAGTCGGTGTTATTTTTACAACTTGTAAAATAAAAAATAACACAAAACCCGAATATGTATAAAATTTATTTAAACAAATATAACTTGCATTAAATTAATATAAACAAGTTTATAGTTCAATGAACTTTTATCGAGGTGTAAAAAGGGCTCGTCATTTCTCCCTCGGATCTTTGCCAAATTTTTGTATCAACAGTATCCGAGCGATTTCAGCTATTCTGAGCCAAATCTGACCGAGTTTTTACGTTCTAAATTTATACCGGCTTCAGACTTTTTTCCGCTTGAAACACGTGTGATATAAATATGGCAAAGATCCGAGAAAGTTGCCAAAAATGAAATTTTTTAAAGAAAACTATTTTTTACGCTTCGATTTAAATAATCCCATTAATAAAATATATGACAATAGCAAATAAAATAGTAAGTACAGGGATTTGGACGATTTTTTCATGTTTTTCGACACAAATTTTTTTTCAAAAATGACCCTATTAAGGCTAATTTTATGAAGGGAATCGATTGCGCGCATTCCCAATGCTTGAAAATGCTTCCCTGACCCTGATTCAGGGAAATTAATATATATTCAATTTTCAATCAACACACACTCTTCAAGGATCAAGGAAGCATTTTCAAGCTTCGGTAATGCGCGCAATCGATTCCCCACATGAAATTCTCCAAAAATATGATTTTGAGGGAGAAATTTCAAAATTTTTCAATTTTCGCTTCAATACACACATCTATTTTCTTGAATCAGTGTCAAGGAAGCGTTTTCAAGCTTCAGAAATGCGCACAATCGATTCCCCGCATAAAATTAGCCCTAATAGGATCATTTTTGAAAAAAACTTTCGGGTCGAAAAAACATGATTTTTAACAGATTATCATCACAGGAATCAAAATAGAGACATTTAAATCAACAAAAACAACTAAAGAAATTACAACGATTTACGAGAAAAATCGAGACAAACATCACGTTCTGGGACACGCTCGTTTAGATGGATTATTGCCGCCTTGACATCGTCTAAAAAGTTAGTAAAATGAAAAATGGTAAAAAATCCAATCTTACGATCTTGATCAGGAGAATCAAGCAAGAAAATTTCTGGAAATTCATTGATAATTTCAACAATTTTCTCTTCTTTAGATCGATGCTCATTAACAACACCACCCATATGCTCATAAAAGTTCATGATTGAACCGATCGCCACAGGTTTTCGCATCTCTTTTAGCATGCGATATAAATTCGAGGCGATATTTCTTGATAGAGGGAAAAACCGCATAAAGATCACTTCACGGTTTACCAAAAAGTGCTTTGCGCCGCTTGGACCTGTTTTCTCTTGGAGCAAATTCAGACGAATCAAGTCGTGAACACCGGAAACATTTATGGAATAACTGGGAAAGTAGTAATCGTGTTGACAGAACTCCTAAAATTGAAGGTAAATTTTTTTGGTACTAGAATACTTCTTCAATAAGGAACCAATTTTCGGGCGTGATAACTGGATAACACATATGAGCTTTCTGGATCAATCGGAGGATTGCGCAGCAATTGTCGATGGATTTTTCCAAAACTTCTCGTTGGATCGATGTATTTTCAGCAGGAAGAACACTAAAAATATACAGTAAATAATGATTAAATTTTTAAGAGCTAGTGATGCTCAAAGTTACAAAAAAGTTACCATTTTCACTTCGAAACCGTCCCTCTCCCTCTGAGGGACCCTTATGATTTTTATGTTTTTCCCTATCTTGGTTCCCCCGAAATTCGAGTAACGCTACGCTACTGAAAATGACCTCTCGCTATCAATTTTTAACTTGTCGATAAAAAATCTCGATCAAAGATCCTCGTTTTTCGACCGAGGACCCTCGGTTTTTCCGATTTCTACTGCTGACTTCACGAGAGAAAACTCTTACATATGCTCTGCAATAGCAAGATGAACTGGATTAATTGTCTCGTAGTTGGTTATACGACCATCTTGCACAGCATATTGGATCTTCGGTCGATTCATTGGGTCCACTTCTTGAATACGACTTAAGCTAGTGCTAACACTCGATCGGACCTGTCCTACATCATTGTCCAGAATTTCGCCCTCTTCCAATTCATTTTCCAAATTCTAAAAACGGTTAAATAGTTTATCATACGTAAAATATTGGGTTGATCCAAAAGTTCTCTGACTTCACTTCGAAGATAAGAAATGAAGTCCGAGAACTTTTGAGCCAACCCAATATAATTTCAAAAAATATACCATGCGCTGAAAACGACCATTTAAAAAAATCGGATCAAAAAATTCATCGGCTCCGTCCTAAATTAATTTGATAAAACAAGACATAAAAAGCGATTCATACCGCTTCAGTAAATTCTTCTTCTTCTCCGACAAGTTCGTTTCGTAGAATAGTTTCTTCCAAAAATGATTGATCTATAAATTCGCTGTATTCATTCAGTTCCTCATAATTAATTCCTGAACGATTTCGGCTTACAGCTGTCAATTCTTCTATAGGAAGCGCTGTTTCTATAAATGATAAGTGTTAAATTTCAATAAGACTACCAATCTCGTGCGTGGTGTTCTATGATTTTTCGCATACGAATTTTTGTCAATAGCTAGAAAGGACCCTAATAGAAAAAGCAACAAACCTTGATCACTATCCACAATTTCACCCTCTTCTAATCCCTGTTGTTGTGTAGTCAAACATTCTGTACTCAAAACTGGGGTACTTTCTAAACTCGGCTGTTGTTCATCATCTAGTGTAGCTTGCATCGCATTCAACTGTGCAATAAAATCTGGACTGAAAAAATCTACATTGTCCATTTCCAAATCATGTTGCTCGTCTACATTCGTTGCATCTACTTCCGAAACATTAATAGACGCATCATTTTCTACCTCAAGTTCAACATATGTATGTGGAAGCAATGGAGCTTCCGATTCTGGTTCCTAAAGGGTTTTTATAGCTAACGCAAAAAACGGGGCTATTCAAGTCTGGGAGCAATGACGTGAAAGAAATTTGAAATTTTTTTTCCGAAAAATGACCCCTTTAGCGTAATTTTTAACGAGGAATCCAAAAAACGCACTCCTGAAGCGTAAAAACACTTTTTTGATACTGTTTCGATCATTTTCAAGTTATATGAACTTGCTCGAAACAGTGCCGGGAAGTGTTGTTACGCTTCGGGCGTGCGTTTTTTAGATTCCTCGTTAAAAATTACGCTAAAGGGGTCATTTTCTGAAAAAAATTTTTCAAATTTTTTTCACTTCATAGATCCCAGACTTTAATAACCCAAAAAACTTGCCAGGATTTCTTCAGCAGTCAAAATTTGATCTAAATAAGTTTTATCTGAATAATCGGCTTCATTCTCAACAATGGGTTCAGTCGTAGCAGCATCTTCCGTTTCTTGGTTAACTTCATCAGACACCAGTTCATTTTCTTCTTCTTCTTGGACATTTAATGACAAATATTCAGGATCAAAGAACTCGTCAAAATCGTCGGTTTCTGCCAACTGCTGTTGTACATTCTCTTTCTGAAAATTTGCTGTTTCCGGTTCAGCTCCTTCTGGAGAAATCTCCTAAAACACTATATACAACCCATCAAAAACGAAAACAATTTACTTGAATGGTTTCTAGTTCCTCTGCCTGCTCAATCAATTCTTCCTCAAAGAACCCATCGGTTTCTGCCAACTGCTGTTGCTCAACTTCTTTAGGACCATTCGCGGTTTCTGGTTCAGCTCCTTCTACAGAAACCTCCTACAACACTGCATATATCACATCAACAAGGAAAAGACCAGGGTGCTAGATTTTGAAATTCGCATAATTAATAGAGTTCAAGTTAGGCCTTAAAAGTACAGGGTGGTGCAAAAAAACCGCAATTTTGAAATTTTTGAGGGCCATTTTTTCGAAAAATTTTTTTTTCTAAAAACATCATTTCTAGGGGTAAAAATAGCTGAACACAATTCCGGCGTCAAAAAAATTTTTTGACCCATAAAAGCCCCTTAAAATGGCAAAAAACGGGTTTTTTTCGAAAAAATGGCCCTCAAAAGTTTCAAAATTGCGGTTTTTTTGCACCACCCTGTAAAGAATTTCCAAAAAGTTTCTTCACAAACCCCCCTTCTGACATTTTTTCAGCAGGGGGTTTGTGAAGAAACTTTTTGAAAGTTCGTTATTTTTACCAACTTAAACTCAATTATGCGAATTTCAAAATATGAAACCCCTGGAAATGACCTACTTGAACGGTTTCCAGTTTCTCTGCCTCAACTAATCCTTCTTTCGTCTCCGGACTTTCTTCGAATAATGGTGGTAAACTTGAAGTCTAAAAATTTAACATAATCAGTTTTGAGATTTTCCAAACTACCGTTGCAAAAGATGGCGTTTCTTCATAAATTGTGTCGTTTTCATTCTTTTTCAAATCCGGTGGAGGACTAGTAAGTTGTTGAATTTCTTCAATTTGTGAAATACTACAAGTTGATTCATCGGGAAATCCAGGTGGTGCTCTAATAATAGACGGCGGAATCGATTGAAGTGATGGAATGCAGAAGCCAGGTGGTGGGGCTACTTTAGGTGGCGAAGTAACCAAAAGTTCATCATTAGTTGACTTTGTAGGCGTAGAGGAAGATTCGCCAATACCCGGTGGTGAGGCAATTCTTGTGCACGTCGTTGATGTTTGATGTTGTGGCGACGGACTAGCCTAAAAAAATTGATGAGTTAAAGACAGGGGTGCCAAGTCTGCTGATTTTTCAGAAAAGTGCTGATTTTGAGATGCCAAATTTTGTCAAATTTATAAAAAATATAATGGAAAATTATTAGCATTTTCTGATTTTTGCTCCTAAAATCTGATTTTTGAAGTCAGATCAGATTTTCTGATTTTGAAACAAATGTTCTTGGCATCCCTGATAAAAACTTTAAGAAATATTGCACGCAAAAAATATTTAGAGCGTAAAGAAAAAAATTTGAGCTTTGAATCAACCCCACCCTTCCTCAAAAACCTGAGAAAATACTGCTGCAGAGCCAAAATTTTTCATGAAAGCTTCCATAATGAGACGCTGAGATTCTGATTCGCTTTGTGTAGCGCTTTTAATCGTCTTGAACATTGCATCTATCACTTGCAAGAGTGCTTCATTTCCTTGCGCACTTTTACGAATCTCTTCTGTAAGTTGTTCGTTCGATTCCATAGCAAATGTTTTCGAGAAAATAGATCTCAAAAATTAACTTATTTTTGAATGCAACAAATAAACTGCATTGACGACACGAAGGGTTGGTTATTGACCGGTTAATTGACCTATTTGACCGGTCAAATAGGTCAACAGTCAAATAGCATTTTTTTGAATGATCGTTTCAATAATCAGATTAAATCAGGCAAAATTTAACGTTTTGAAGGCACTAGGCGTTTGGTTACGGTTACCGTTTCTAAATTCTAAATTGCCGTACCATTTTTGAAATTTCAAAACATGAAAATGTAGGATATAAAAATTAAATAGTTGTGTGTAAAAAGTAGAAATTTTGTCAACCAGTGGAAATTTGAATAATTTTGAATTTAGAAACGGTAACCGTAACCAAACGCCTAGTGCCGTTTTGAAAACGTTAAATTTTGCCTGATTTAGTCTGATTATTGAAACGATCATTCAAAAAATGCTATTTGACCTATTTATAGGGTTGGTAATTGATCGGTCAAATAGGTCAATTGACCAGTCAAATAGGTCAATTGACCGGTCAAATGACCAACGGTCAAAAACCAACCCTAACGACACGGCGTTCCAAAACGAGAAAAAAGTTTTCAAAAAACATAATCGTTTCAATACAAATTTTTATTGAAATTCAGGGAATTTGCACTGAATTTTTTATTGAAAAAATCAAAATTTTTAAAAAGTTTGAGAAGCTTTTCCTCGTTTCCATTTTCTATCATTTTGGTCTTAAAATTTTCCTCAAATATTGAAAAATAAAGTTACGAACGATTTTTTGAACATAATTTTTTTCTGCCCGAGTTAGAGGCAAAAAAAGTTGGGGGAATACTAATTGCAATTAGTGCTCGTCTTGACGTCGAGACGCAAAAGTGAGAATAACTTTTCAGGGTCAACGAATTTTCGAATATGGTCTTTTGCAATTTTATTCATCTTTTGTTGGTCTATAATTTTGCTGAGTCCTACAATTGGTGCTTCCATTTGAATTAGTGAAGGCCCTCAGGCAACTTTTACAATGCAAAAAAATGTGCGGAAAATCCTGTGCGATAGATCCGTGCGGAAAATTCATGTGCAGAAGATCCGTGCGGAATTTTTTTGTGCGGTGCATTCGTTCCTAGTGCCATTTTTTGGGGACTAGGGGCCGTATGCACAACTGACGCTAAAGCTAGATATTAGCTGTAGCTAACACTAATAGCTGCAGTTGTGCATATTAGCTTCAGCTATTGGCGTTAGGGCATCCAACACGAAGTCGGTGAATGCAACTCGAGGCGACCCGAAGGAAGTGAAGATCACGCCCGACAAGCTGCGTTTCAAGGATGGCGAAGGCCAGGCAGATCCAGAACTTGACCGACTACAGCTTTTAGCGTTAGCTGCAGCTATTAGTGTTAGCTACAGATTTTAGCGTCAGTTGTGCATACGACCCTAGGACAATTGCCGTCGGATAACTGCCAACACAAAAGCAGACAAATGCCAACAAAAAACGCGGACAACTAATGGCCACTAATTGCGGCTCATTTTAGGAAAACAAGGCCTCGAATCGAAGTGCCAAGGAATCATTGACGAAGCCTACTCAAGTCGCAAGTGTGGAGGGCGATCCAAGGAAAAGTGCGAGAAGCGACTCGAAGCCAATTACGACCCAGGCGTCCCACACAAAGTTGGTGAATGCAACTCGAGATGTCCCGAAGGAAATGAAGATCACGCCCGACAAGCTGCGTTTCAAGGATGGCGAAGGTGCAGATCCAGAACTTGACCGACAAGCCGCTCGCTTTCAAGCTGAAGTGCTCGGACAACGAAATTTACAAATTTAAGCTCGGTCTTCTTCCTGAAGCCGAGCGAACAGCACGAACACCAGATAAGCGTCAGACGGGTGCGAAGCATAAGCCTGACTAGCTGCTCGTCGTGTACACCGAGGCCAAGGACTCCGAGGATGCGAAAAAGATCTACGAATTAAAGCCGGAGGCAAAGGAGCTCAGCGTCGGTCTGATCATGGCTTAGGAACCTGGTTTGAATAATTCTAGCAGTTATGAATTATGCTATTGTAATATCTATCATGTATTTGTATTGTAATTTAAGGTTTTAATAAAATAAATTGGGTTTAAAGTTAGTCTTCAGAAAGCAAGTTCATTTTATTCGGACATTTTATCGTTGTCCGAATAAAATGAACTTGCTTTCTTGTCTATAAATTTTTAATAATTACTTTCTTGAGTTGGAAAGAGATCGTTGATTTCGGTTCCTTAATTTCTTTAGTATTAGTAACATCTGTCGAGTTATCTACATGCATATCATATTCAATTTTATTATAATATTCTCTTGATGAACTTGTTTCACCTCTTGCATATTGACTTGAATCGGATTCAACTTCTTCTATGATTGGAGCTGGTGTTCTTCTATGTTGACTAGTCGGTGTTGCCCATTCATCTTCTATTGCATGTTGATTGAAGAATAAATTTGGTTGATATTTCATGTCCATTATGCCTTTTTTAATAAAGCCTGGAATTTCTGCTGGTTTAGGAACTCCCATGAAAACGTTAGGGTAGAC
>JAQGCO010000163.1:0-13215 GCA_034700925.1 Acrobeloides cf. buchneri Gr-Nem-00862
CCCATTTTTCGCCCCCTGGGATGATCGTAATGTTCAATTGTAACGGTTGTCCTAGTGCCTAAAATCGGTTTTTTTCTTTCGAATAATCCGTTATGAATCATCCTAAAGCCGAAAACGCCGATTTTTGAAAAAAAAGAAAGAGTTTTAATTTTAAACGCACTATCGCGAAATCTCCTCGCGATATTTTTTATCTACCCCCAACACTCAAAAAAGTTGTGTACAAAATCAAGTGCCTAGCGTGAATATTAACAGTTTTTGGTTATAAGTGCCAAGATTAGTCAACCTTCGATTATCCGACTCCTCCCATAGATTAGGATAATTTCCATTATCTGACGCTAAAAAACTCGATTTTTTTGGACCTTTGAAATAGTTCGTGAAATTATCTTAGTGCACGTTTTTTGTTAACTTTTCGATTTTTTTAACTTAAAAATTTAGAAAAAAATGGCTGCAAAAGTTAACGAAAACTCTCCAGAATTTATTGCTCGCTACAATCAGCTGAAAGCATTGGTTGCCGAGCACTTTTCGATGGGAAAAATCCCGAATGAAATGGCGGTTAGCCCGGCGACACGTCAGTTTTTGGAAGAAAGTCGCTTGAATCCTATTAGTGCTATCGAACAGTACATAAAAAAGAAGCAAGAACCAGCGCTAGTGTATTATGGTTATGAACTAAGTGTGAACCACCGAAACAAATTCTTGTGCTTGACCGAATATAACAACCAGATTTTTTTTGGTGTGAAAAGCCCGACGAAGAAAGAGGCTCGAACTGCCTGTGCTATGCGTTGTTTGGACTTTTTGGTTGGACAGGATTTGGTAGAAGTTATGAAAAAGCCTGTGAAGGCTCCAAGACCACCAAAGCCAGAAAAGATGGAAACTTCAGAATCAGCGCTACTCGGTAAGCCTTAATAACATGGTTCCAGATTTGCTGATTTCACATAAAAGTGCCGATTTTTTAATTCTATTTTGCCTTTTCACAAAAAATTAATTATTTGAATTTTTGTAAAAAAAATTGAATTTTGGAATAATCGATTTTGAGCAAATTCAGAATTTTCAACAAATTTCGATATTCACTTTAAAAAAGTGCTTTTTTAAGCCAAAATTCGGTTTTTCACAAAAAAATGCAATTTTGAGCAAAAATCTTTAAAATAAAAACATCTTTGGTCGCCGCGTTCCGTGCATTGACCAAAAATTTTTTTGCTGATTTTTGCTCTTAATTCTGATTTTTGAAGTCCAAATTACTGATTTTGAAGAAAAAATCTGGGAACCTTTAACCCTTAATAAATTTTTTGTAAAAAATTTATGCCGTAATTTTTAGGCCAGCCTCAAGGAAAGGCGAAGAAGCCTCCAAAGCCAAAGAAGAAGGCGAATGGCCAACACCAAGTCGATTTTTCAACGGATAACGTCATGGACAAAACAGCATTTGAAGCGGCTAATCCAATTGATGGAAAACTTTCACCTGAACAGTCGGCAAAATTTGTCAAGGCTCGTGAAGAAATCTGGGAGCTGTATTGCAACGGCCAACTTCATCAACGAAAAGAGCTCGGTGTTGAAACAGTGGCATTCTTACAGAGCTCCACGATTCCGGCCACGAGTTCACTAATTTCTTATTGCCAGAAGAAAAAACTTCAGCATCCGTCGTTCCATATTTTTGTGTTACCGATACGTGATCTATCTAAATATATCTGTTGTGCGGATTTTGACGAAAAATCATTTATTGGTATGCTACAGCCTTCTAAGAACCAAGCGAAAATAATGACTTCGGCCGTTATTATTGACTATTTGATCGAGTCCGGAAGATTTGCTGGAGTCCAGGGAAAACGTCAGAAGCGTAAAGCAGGTGAAGAAAATCAAGATGGAACTACACCGGCTACTGTAAGGCTTGAAGGCTCTAGGATATTTTACAACGGACACTTCACAATGGCATAAAAATCATGGATGGATATTTCACAACCAATGGCGTAACCATGGGGCAGGTGCCCTTACTGGAAAAAATGAATATTTTTTCCTAATGGCCCCATCTTATGTTTTTGCCCAAAATTTTTTCAAAAATCTTAATGTCCTCCATTATAATTTTTAACAAAAATTGATCAAATTTTTTCAACAAAAATGTCCAAAATCTGCTATTTTTTCACAAAAATTTTCATTTTCTGATCATTTTCAGCTTAAAAACAAGCATTTCTCAAACAATTTTTTCTCCTGTTGTGCAGGTTTTTTGTTTTGACTCAAGGATTTCACAAAAATTTCCATTCTCAACAAAAAGTCATTTAGACAAAAATCAAAGCCTGAGGCTTTGATTTTTGTCTAAACTTGAGGTTTCGAATATTTCGAATAAAATTTTTGTCAAAAATTGAAAATTTCGGAGCATTTTCAGCTTAAAAATTAGTGTTTTCATTGAAAAATAATTTTCGCGCCGACAGGCGCGAAAACATAATAGGGGACCAAGGTGAATTTTTGAAAAATTCATAAAACACCTTGGAGGATCGAGGTAATGTGCTCCCTTACGAAATTTCTGGTTACGTCACTGTTCACAACGGACGATTTTCTCCACTTTCCCGTGGTCAAAATAAAAAATCCCTTCATATTCGTGTTCACCTTATCGAAAAACCCTGGATACAACAAATCAGTTGATTTGGCAAATTTTTTGTGAAAATTCGAATTGTTTATCCCAAGAGGTAAAAAAAACAACTAATTTTCAAATTTTTTCCAAATTGTCTGATTTTTTGTATCCAGGATTTCGACATAGGGAACACAAATATTAAGGAATTTTTTTTATTTTGACCACGGAAAAGTGAAAAAAACCACCATTTGTGAAATGTTCGCTTTTTTGGTATGAAATATTCTAGAGCCAGCACTAATTTGCGTTACTAATCAGTCTATGAGTGCGCTTATTTGGTCAAAAACTGATTTTTTTTAAAATTTTTATGCTCAAAATGTGATTTATTGTTAAATTTTGAGTACAAAAATTGATTTTTTTTACTCCAAATTTTCAGCTTAAAATTTGATTTTTCTTTAAACTTTGAGTTCAAACATGGATTTACTACCATATTTTGAGCTCAAATTTGCTCTTTTTTCAAATTTTGAGCACAAAGTCGATTTTAAGCCAATTTTGAGCTCAAACTGGATTCTTGGTGTCAATTGTTGCTCAAAAATCTTTGATCTCAGAATTGTATCAAAAATCATTTTTCACAAATTTCAAGCTAAAAATGATGTTTTTTTCAAATTTTGAGCCGTAAATTAAATTTTTTTAGCCCAAGAAGATGAAAATTTCACTCAAAGAGACGAACGACAATGCAGAATTATTTACTGGAAAGGGCGAAAATTTGGACCCACGCACGATTTTCTACTTGGTTATGAATCCTAAAGATCACTCGGCGTTGTTGAATGAGTACTGCCAGAAAAATAAATTGGACTTGCCTAAATTTTCGATCACTGAAATCAGGTGCGAAAATTTTGAAATAGAAAAATTTCATATGCCTTATTTTTGGACCTTAAAAAATTGGCTTATCTAGTTTTTTGGGCCTAAAAAACTGCCTCACTTAATTTGTTTGACCCCTAAAAATATGCTTAACTAGTTTTTTGTGCCAGAGATATTGAATTTCCTAATTTTTGAGCCTAAAAAATTGGATTACCTTGTTTTTTGGTCCCAAAAATATTGTTACCTAGATTTTATGGTCTTAAAAAATAGGGTTAAATTTTTTGTCTTAAATTTTTGTATATGCAATTTTTAGCCCAAAACAGTATGTGGCAACTTGTGAAGTTCAAAACCGATCACTTTCTGGGCAACCGGCCGAGAGCAAAAAATTGGCGAAAACCATAGCCGCTCGAACATTTTTAGATGCTTTGGTCAGAGACGGAACAATTAAAGTAGAAAGTGCTGGAATCCAGCCATTGCCAAGTGTGAAATTCAATCCGACGAGCCCAATTTTCGAATTTTTTAAGAAAATTGTCTATGATGCGTTTGAAGAGGTACAAAAAATCGATTTTTTAGCTAATTTTGAGCTTAAAAATCGATATTTGGGCGAATTTTCAGCTCAAAAATTGATTTTTAACGAACTTTTCGACCCAAGACTTCTATTTTTAATAATATTGTTTCAGGCTTACAAGCAGAATCAGGTCCTTGGCTATTCGAATGCAAAAATTGCAGGCTGTATTTTGGTGGACTCTTTGGCTCAGACTGGATTTTTGGTCTCTTGGGCCACAGGAAGTATTATTAATCCGAAAGTGAGCGTCAAAGGAGAGATTGTTAATGATTGTTATGCTGAAATTTTGTGCCGTCGTGGACTGTTGAGGTTAGATTTTGTAATTTTTAAAATTTTATGCTAAAAAATTTACTCAAAAATAGAATTTTTAGCCAATTTTTCACAAACATTTTTGGTATCAAAATTAACAATATTAATCGATTTTTTGTCCAAAATTTGCATAAAAATCAATTTTAAACTATAATATATTTTTTCAATTTTTAGATACTTGTATCACGAAATCAAGGTGTATTCCCGAAAACCGGAAAATTCGATTTTTGTACTCGGCGTGAATGGAAAATTGGTCCTTCGTCCGAATTTCACCTTCCACCTGTTTTTGAGTCATGCACCGAATGGCGATGCTGTCACTAATTTGCCGGTATTTTTTCATTTAAAATTTGATATTTGAGCTCAAAAATCGAATTTTGAGATCAAAATTCGCTCAAAAATCGATTATTTGGCTTAAAATTTGCCCAAAATCGATTTTTGAGCTCAAAATCGAATAAAAAATGGTTTTAGCTCGAAATTTACTCAAGAATCGATTTAGATCTCAAAATTCACGCCTCAAAAATCAATTTTTAGGACCCATTAAAATGCGATAGAAAGCATGTTACTGAATATCAACATGAAGGAGCTAAGTCGGACATCCATGGAACGCTATCAGTTAAGTCTTCTATCGGTGAGTCGATATTTATGTTTAAAAAAATAATTTAAATTTTTATGTTAAAAATCGATGTTTGAAATCACAATTGACTCAAAAATAGATTTTTGGGTTCAACATTGGCTCAAAAATTGATTTTTGAGATCAAAATGGGCTAAAAAATTTGCGAAAAAATAATTTTGAAATAAAAAATATGGCAACAAATTTTTTAGACGGCTCAACAACATCACTGCTTCAAATTAGTCCAATGGCTACCCATGCAGTCCGCCTATCGATGTCTTCGTCAGACAAGATCCTGAAGTGGAACGCTCTGGGTTTCCAAGGCGCTCTGTTGGGGATTTTTATCGAGCCCGTTTATTTTGTCTCTTATACGGTCGAGCACAACTATGATACGAAAAGTCTGGCTCGTGCCCTGTGTGGACGTGCTTCGAACGTGGATTTGCCTGGCAGTTTCAAAGTTAACAAGCCATACATTGCATCGGTTGATCCGGTAGGGGATTTTATACTGATTTTTGAAGCAAAAAATCGATTTTTCATTGAATTTTGAACTCAAAAAATTGATTTTCCAATTAATTTTAAGCTCAAAATTCGACTTTTCACTGAATTCAGGTCTCAAAATTGTATTTTTTCCACTGAGCTTTGAGCTAAAAATCGATTTTTCACTAAATTTTGAGCTAAAATCAATTTTTGAGCCCATAAACCGATGATTGAGTGAATTTTCAAATCAAGAATCGATTTATGGGCGAATTTTGAAGCCAAAAATCGGGTTTTGTGTAAATTTTGAGTCCAACAATCGATGTTTGAGTGAATTTTGAAGTTAAAAATTGATTTATGGCGAATTTTGAAGCCAAAAATTTATTTTTGACTGAATTTTTGAAGCCAAAAATCGATTTTTGGTTGAATTTTAAATCCAGACACCGATTTTTTTCTTCGAATTTGAGCTCAAAAATCGAGTTTTAGACGAATTTTATTGTAAAATATAAATTTTCAGCGAATTTTTTCTTCATTTTTTAAAACCAAAAATCCAATTTTGAAGCGAAAAATCAATTTTTAGCTGAATTTTGAGCCCAAAAATTTTGAGCCTCAATCTATTCTATTGTATAAAATTCGCATATTTAGCACGATCGAATTAAATACATGGAAACCGAAAATACCCAAAACCAGAAACTTAGTGTGAACTGGAATGCATCAGATACGGATTTGGAAGTAGTTAATTGTGACTTGGGAAAGCGTGCCAATGGGTCTGTGAAAATTTGTTAAATGAAAAATTTATAACCTCATTTTTTCAGAGGAGCATCCCGATTGAGCCGTCAGAAAATTTTCGAGAAATTCCGCGAGACCGCAAAAGCCGTTGATCAAACCTCCTGGGTTGCAGCACGCTATACTGAAGCGAAGCAGGAAAGTCACGATTACCAGGAAGCGGCGAGTTTCTTTAAGAGCTATCTTTTCGAGACGGGCCTCGGCCAGTGGGTGGACAAGAACGACTTGGACTATCAATCTGAATTTTGAACGAATGAAAAAAAGCGGAAAATCGAAGTTCTATAACTTATTTTGTTTTTGAATAAATATCATGTTGTCGTGTTTTATTTATGTGCGTGGTTATATTTTATTTTCTCATATTTTGGGCTCAAAAATTTATTTTGGGCTCAAGAATTTTTAACCCAATTTTCCAAAATTTATTCTCGAACCTAATTTGGAACCTTTTTTGGTTTTAAAAATCTATTTTTGAGCTCGAAAAATAAATTTATTACTCATAAATTATGAGGTTTTACATTGAAATAAAAATTATTGGTGTTATGTTATATTTCATTTGTCTCTATCTATATTTTTCTATATCGTAATGTAAAAAGATCTTAAATTTTTTAATTGAAAAATTGTACAGGGTGGCACAAAAAGTGCACTTGTGTGATTTTGGGACCTGGGATTTTTTTCCTAAAAGTGACCAAAAAATTTGCCTTTGTTCCCTCTTATGTTTTTTGCTCATTTTTAAAAAATTTATGAAAAAAATCATAGGGGGTACCATTATATTTAAAAAAATTTTATTGGCCTCAAAAAGTTTTAGGCTCAAATATTTATGATCTTTGATTTTATTTTGAAATTATTCCATATTCACCGGCAATGGAGGCACGTAGGCGTGTCGTGCTAGCTTATAAGATACGTGGATCTAGTAAATGTGACCAGTTGAAACCAAAAAATGGGACAATTTTGAATTTTAGGCAGGCGGTAAAATTTGATTTTTTAAAAATTTGAAAACCAAACCTTGGGTGACAATCCTTATCACCGGCCAGAAAGATGCGAATTTAGGCACGCTAATATTTCGTTCACCTGTCTGTCACAGACGAGACAAATGTTTCATTATGAACAATTTTGTACGTGATCAAAATTCACATATTTCTGGTTGGTGACAAGGATTGTCACTTTTTGTAACTTGTACATTCCTGTAAAAAATGAATTTTTTGTCAATTTCAAGCCATTTTTAGCCTCAACAATTGGCCATTGCAATATCAACTCTCTTGCTAAGCTAGTCGATTCGACTAAACCCACAAAATTTTTGGTGAATAGGGATCTTTCAGATCTCAAAAATATTTCATAGAGCTGTAAAAAAGCTTGGTCAAAGAGAAAATTTTGAAATAAAACAATTTTTCAAGCTTTTATTGAATGAAAACTTGAAGAAAGCTCAAAATTGGTTTCTTTGGCCATTTTTGGCTTTTCAAGAGCACTATGGGATAGTGAATTTTTTATTTGCTAAAAAACTAAGGGTGCATTTTTACGGGATAGTCTTTTTGTTAATGATCTTACGCCTAGCCTCATTTTTTAAAATTTATGTTACACGACAGTTATTTTGGGTTAAATAAATTTTTGTGGTTATTAAAAAAGACTTTACATGGGCTAGTGGCTTTTATTATGAATTAACAACAATATATAAATACAATGCAGTATAATGGCATTAAAAAATCGAATTTTTAAATTCGCAAGAACGATTTTTTGCACTTAGAAAAAAATTCATCCAAAAATCGATTTTTGTGTTCGAAATTCGCAAAAAAGTGTAATTATATTTAAAATTCACTCCACTTCAAAAATCGATGTTTCAAATCAAAATCAGTGTCGTAGTCAGGCCTGTCTGAGCGGTGGGGGGGGGGGCGAAGGCAGTGGAATGTTGGGAAATATCGTGTTGTTGACTGTATACTACAGCTGTGAGTGTGGACTTTCTATCCAATAATTCCCAATAGATTTTTTATTGAAAATGATTTAGAAAATAATTTTTAAAATTAAAAACTTTGGATTTCGTTGTAATACACAGGTGGCGCTTTCTTTCCCGCCATCCCAACCCTACTTGTGGCGACCTTTACGCAAGTTCGTCGTACTGGCAAAAGTGATTTTTCGTCGATTTATAGTGTCTTTTGGGCCAGTACAACGGATGCGATGACATTTTAAAATAGTTTGCATGAAAGTGCGACGGAACGCACATCAGTGCGATAGAACGGAAGCTTCTAGTTTCCAGTACGACGATCGTACGATGGAGCCGTTGTACTCGTCGTACTGGGTACAACGGCGTCGTACTGGCGAAAGTGTAAAATTGTCAGTACGATGGCTTTTCCGTGGGAATTTTTTCAGTACGACGGCATTTTCGGTAATTTTGTTGCAAAAATACCCTAGAAAAGTCGCGGAGAAACTAATGGAAAACCAGTTAGTACAACGGCCAGTACGACGACTTGCTGCCCGTTGTACTGAAACTTGCGTCAGTACGACGGACTTGTGTAGGGCCTTAACAGTGTTTTTTGGGCGCGACAACGACTATTGGGTTGTTCCAAAAGTTTTTACACTTCACTTTTCACTTTTAAAACCACAATGTAGCCGGGTTCGACTCCCAGCTCCGGCAAAAAATTTTTGCTCAAAAAATTTTTTAACAAAAACTTTTTGCCGGAGCTGGGAGTCGAACCTGGCTACATTGTGGTTTTAAAAGTGATAAGTGAAAAGTGGTAAGTGATAAGTGAAGTGTAAAAACTTTTGGAACAACCCAATAACGAGCACCCTCAATATGCATCACAGATCTTTTTGTTCTATGAAATACCATTCAGTTAATTGATAAGCTTTATTTAAAGTGGTTCAAAACACAATATACAGATTCTTTTCACATGCCTTGATAATACAAAAATTATCTAAGGCATGTTCAATTAAGAAAAATATGTGCTTATCAGATTTTGGAATTTGTCGTAATCAAAATTCAGTTATTTAAACAGAATTGATTTTTTAAAAATAATATCAAATATGGTTAATCCTTTAGTAGTTGCAATATTCCTATTATTTTTGTCAGGCAAGTGATTTTTCAAACTCCTAATAGTTGAATTCTTATTTCTAGAAGTGACATTCTGTCAGAAAGCATGTGTTCAAAAGTCGTACCAAGGTCCTAACAAGCTTATAAATTGTGTTTGTAATGCAACTTATTGTGATGAATTTCCTCCTCTTGGCACTTTAGGTGCTAATCAAGTGGCAATTTATACATCATCACAAAGTGGGAAGCGCTTTCTCAGGGCCACACTAAATTTTGATTCATCTAGAAGTATGATTTATTCCTGGCAGGTTTGAAAATATGCATAGCAGAATTACTTGTATAGTGTTACCCAGATGACAGTGTCGTAATTTTGAATTTTTGCAATTTTTTATTTTTGACAATTCGCTTCGAAAACATCTGAAATATTTTTTTCTGGCTAGAATACCTAAAATACGGAGCAAGGTCGAGCCGTAGTCGGAGAGAGGCCGAGCTGTACTCAGAGCGAGCCGAGTTTACTTGGAGCGAGGCCAAGCTGAACTTGAAGCGAGATCGAGCTGTACTTGAAGTGAGGCCGTGCCTACTCGGAGTGAGGACAGGTCATACTCGAAGCGGGGCCAAGTCGTACTTGGAGCGATGCCGTGCCTACTCGGAGCGAGGCCGAACCATACTCGAGGCGAGGTCGAGCTGTACTCGAAGCGAGGCTGAGCCGTAGTCGAAGCGAGGACGGGTCATACTCGAAGGGGAGCTGTACTTGGAGCGAAGCTGAGTCATACATTTTTGAAAAAATAATACATTTAAAAAAATGAGTAGAGATCCCGGTTAACGCTTAATTAGCATTCCCCCCTCACCGAATGGCAAAAAATGCATTTTATTTCGCTTCATAACTACTGCGTAACGTAACAGTTGAATATAGAAAAACCCTTTATATAGAAAATAGAGACCTGAATGGCATATCGATAAATATATCGATCGATAATATCGAAAAATTATCTATCGATATATCGGAAAAATATCGTATCGTCCGGTCTCTAATAGAAAATATCTCTTTTTAGCCCCAGTCACAATAAAATTCACTCCCAATGACACTATACGAAAACAGTCTATCATCGGTTTTGGAGGAGCCTTCACCGATTCGGCTGGTATCAATTTAGCAAAATTAAGCTCTGGTGCTCAGGGAAATTTAATAAGTGCATATTATGGGTCGCAAGGTTGGCTTGACGTATTTTTTTTGTAAAATTCAAAAATCCAGGTATTGGATACACCGTGGCAAGAACACCTATGGCAAGTTGTGATTTTTCTACCCATGAATATTCTTATGACGATTCTGATGGGGACTTTAATTTGACCAATTTTGCTTTGACCATAGAAGATTATAATTATAAGGTAAATATTTAAAATAATAATAATTTACACCGTGTTCATGTTTTCGTTATAATACATAGATGTCAAAAATCGCAAACTTATAACACAGTTATCTCGAAAACAACAACGATTCAGGGCCTGTATTCTAGGAAGCGGATAGATAAGGATAAAGATGAGGATTTTCTATAGAAAATCTTTATCTTTATTCTTACCCTTATCTTTATCCGCTTCCTAAAATACGGGCCCAGAGGTTTCTGTAAAAACAAAAAATACTCAATTTTTCATGAACTTCCCGAATATTTAGTTTTTTCAAAGTAGACTGATCCTTTAAAGCTTCAAAATTTAGATACCATTCATAAAAATGGCACAAAATCTTATTGGCGACAAACTCAAGCTTTTTGCATCCCCTTGGTCAGCACCTGGTTGGATGAAAGAATCTGGAAAAATGAGGGGAGGCGGTCCAATGAAAGGGGCTATTGATGGTCCTTATTTTCAAACATGGGCCAATTATTTTGTTAGGTACAGGGCCTGAAAATGTGCTAGCACCCATGGGTGCTAGCGCCCAATTTTTTCTTTTTAGGTTAAAATAGTTCTCGGATTCCTTAGATCATCTGAGAAACTTTAATTCGCACCACTTTTTACGAAAAAATTCTGTGATGAAATAAAACCGAAATAAATTTTTGATTTTTTTCTTGAATTAAGATTTCAAAAGTTTATTTCGGTTTTATTTCATCACAGAATTTTTTTCGTAAAAAGTGGTGCGAATTAAAATTACTCAGCGTGATCTAAGGAACCCAACGAGCTATCGCGCGACCTATTTCGATCTAAAAAGAAAAAAATTGAGTGCTTTTGGCTGCTAGCACCCATCTTCCCTAAGTTACAGTTTTTAGATACTTTGAGGAATATGCCAAAAACAATATTACTTTTTGGGGAGTTACGATGGAAAATGAACCGGGAGCAAGTAAGGGTTAAAATTATTGCGATCAAAAATTATTTTTTTAGATATAGATTGGGGGTGGCAGGCCATGTCATATAATTCTTCAATGGAAAGGTATGCAAATTTCTCATGAATTTAAAACAAATAATTTAAAATTAAAAAATCCGGAGAAGATCCATATTTTTGGGGTCTGAAATTCATGATTTTTTAAGTTTTAATTTTCTGTCAAATTTGGGTAGGGATGGAGATATGGATTGAGCCATTAATCCAAATGAGAAGAAATTTTGGAGCTACTGCACTTTAAGGTAGCCACTTACAGGATCGTAAGTCGAAGTTAGAAAAATTCCAGAATTTTAAATTTTTTCATAAAAAGTGATGTTCTATAAAGTTGTTCGCCGTGATCTCAGGAATTCAACGAACTATCTTTCAGCCCAAGCGGATTTAAACTGACCGAGATATGGCCTTAAAACGAAAAATACGGGAAAAAGCACATTTAAGGCCATATCTCGATCAATTTAAAGCCGGTTGGGCTGAGAGATAGCTCGTTGAATTCCTGAGATCACGGTGAACTACTTTGTAGAACATCACTTTTTACGAGAAATCTAAAATCTGGCATTTTTTTCTTTGACTTGCGATCCTGTAAGTGACTACCTTAAAGTGCAGTAGCTCCGAAATTTTTAGAGACTTTGCAAAAGGCTATTGGGGCCAAACCTTGCGAGGTAACTCGCTCACTAAAAATTTGGAGCTCATGATTTTGGATCACGATCGATGGATGGTTGACGACTTTGCTAATACTGTAAAATTTATTCAATTTCATTATACTCCGACTCATACATGGACAAGGAGGGGATACTGGACCCTAAAATACGAATTGGTCCAAAGCTACCCCCAGCTTCAAAAAAGCTTTTTTTTGTCAAGAAACGAATTCGTATTTTTTAAGAATTAAAAAAATGTCGCGATGCCGTCATGACACTGTCATGACGTCGCGACGCCTATCACGACGGCGTCGCGATGTCATACAGCGTCATAACGGCGTCGCAGCTTCATGACGACATCACGGCGTCATTGCGACGTTACGATGGCGTCGCAACGTCATGACAGTGTCAATGTGTCATGACGGCATCGCGACGTCATGATGGCGTCGCGACAGTGTTGTGGCGTCATAACTGCATCGCGACGTCATCACAAAGTCATGACGGTTCGCAATGTCACAATGGCGTCGCGACATCATGACAGCGTCGTGATGTCACGATGGCGTCATGACGGCATAGTGACGTGAGAAATGTGAGAGAAATAAAATATTGTCCCCCCTTGTCCGCGTATGCTCCGACTCGTTATACTCCAATAATTAGGTTTTTGGTGACAAAGTAGCTCACGATATTGTCGATGGGATTGCAATCCATTGGTATTCCGATGCAGTGAGTAGTACTGATTATTTGGTTCAAGCTCATAAGAATTTCCCAGAAAAATGGATGTTATATACTGAGGTTTTTAAGAAAAGTTTTATACTGGTAATAAAAATTTTAGGCCTGTCATACTGGTGGTACAAAATTGGGTGACTGGGGACAAGCTGATGCATATGCGCATAGTATTATTGAGGTTTGTTTGATCAAAAACAGAGGCATAGACAAGTCAAAACGGTCCAAAATAGTTATTTTTTGCCGTTGAGAGTGCTCGTTAGTCGTTGTCACGCCCAAAAAACACTGTTAAATGAGCTGTGAAACGTTGTCGAGCTCAATAAAAAACG
>JAQGCO010000164.1:0-13179 GCA_034700925.1 Acrobeloides cf. buchneri Gr-Nem-00862
GTTGTTTAGTGCGGACCCTAAGATGATAAAAGATTCCTAAGTTTGTGGTCCTCGAAAATTATTTCGAAAAAATTACTACAAATCTTATGAAACTTTGCATAGGGAGGTTTTTATACACAGGAAATCGATTGCCGTTGGAATTGGGCGATAAAAAAATTCCCTTGATTCCCTAGACCCCTTTTCGACATACCTTTCTGTGTGGCGATAGAACCCCATCCTGAACTTTTCACCGAAAAATAACACCGGGAATCGATTCCCCATGTGGAGACCCCCCCCCCAATAAAATAAATCAGGCATTTCTGCGCTGAGGTGATCAATTTTTATGAAACTATCAAAAAAGGTTAAAAATCGACTTTTTGCACAAAATTCTATGTTCGTACAATTGAGTCCTGGAAAGGACAGTAAAGTGTTTCTGGGGTTTTTGACCCGCTGAATAGATTCCTGGAATTATTTTTCGGTGAAAAATTCAGGGTGGGGTTCTACCACCACACAGAAGGGTATGTCGAATTATAGGGGTCTAAAGAACCAGGGAAATTGTTTATCGCCCAATTCTAACGGCAATCTATTTCCCGTGTGTAAAAGCAAGTTTTCAGACGTTTCTGAGCTGAAAGGTAGGAGATATGGCAATTTTGTCACGGGTCAGATGCCCTTAGGCTCTAAAAATCGAATTTTTGACCACCAAAATAAATTTTTATGAGAAGGTGATGTTCTAAAAAGTTGTTCCCCCATCATATTTCGACATTAAAAAATGGTGTCATTTGACTGCGAAGAAAAAAGTTAAGGCCATCGGAAACGATTAAGTTGCAGATCTGATGATATATAAGAAGATTTATAGCCTATGTTAGGGCTAATGAAGAGTGAAATTTTCGAGGATTTTGTGCTCATTGATGTGGATTATGATCCATTTCCTGTAGGTACAATTTTTTATGGTAGGGAAATGGTAAATTCTAAGAAGAGCACATTTTATCTAACATGCTTCCTACAAAATGACTTCCTGGGAGCTTTTAGCAAAAACAGATGAGCTAAAATTTATGGGCATAAAATTCCGGATATGATGTTAAATTAGGAGCGAATATTCGATACCCAAAATCATACGTCAGGCCATTGATGTGGATTATGACCCATTTCCTTTATGTACAATTTTTGATGGTAGGGAAATGGTAACTTCTAAGAAGAGCACATTTTATCTAACATGTTTCATAAAAATGACTTCCTGGGACTTTTTAGCAAAAATAGATGAGCTAAAATTTTCCCGCTATAAAGTTAAATTAGGAGCGGATTATTTTATACCCAAAATCATACGTTAGGAATATGTATGTACAAATTGTTTATTTGTATTAAAAAGTTCCCGAAATAAAATTGGAGGCGATGATTTTGACATCAATGAGTTTGACATCAACAAAAATCTCGTGATATCAAAACTGAAGCTTAAACATGATGGAAAAATAAATAATTCGAAAATTGAACAAATAGAAGCGATACAAAACGGTATAAAAACCAACCATGAATAATTTGATTTTTTCTATCAAAAATTTTCCTACCTGAATTTGAAACTGTGTATTCGATGGAGCTTGTGAACATAGACGAAGAGAAAAATCTTGCTAAAAATTTTTAACCACATAATAAATCATTTTTGTAAAAATTTTTTACATATTCTCCATGTTTCAAAAGTGGAGCCACCTCTTGTGTCAAACTCGGCACCACTGTATTTTCAGCAGTGATAAAATGTAATGTTGTCAACAGTTGTCGATTTTCAATCGGCTCTTCGTCCATGTGAAGCTGTTTGCAATGGATTCTAAAAAATTAAAATTTTGATTTTTTGATTTTGATAGTTTTTTATTTTGATAGTTGCATATTTTTTCCTCAACTGGTTTCAATTTTTGCAGATTTTCATTTTTTTACTGATTTGTAAATTTTTTAGATTTCTTAATCCTTTTTTAAAGATTTTGGAGCTACTGAACTTGGGGGGCCCACTTAACGTGACCCCCAAGGCCGAAGTAAAAAGCGCCAAAATTTTTACGGAAACACACCCCCTAGGGGTAAAAATTGACGCGGAACACGCTGGTGCCATTATTTTCAAATCAAAATCACGCCGGTATCTCTTAATTCCTCAAGTGGGTGCGCCATTTTAACGCTTAAGTTTTATTTAACAATTGCGAAAATTCATAGATTTTTGAAGATTTTGGTTGGAAAATAATGGCACCAGCGTGTTCCGCGTCAATTTTTACCCCTAGGGGGTGTGTTTCGGTAAAAAATTTCGGCGTTTTTTACTTCGGCCTTGGGGGTCACGTTAAGTGGGCCCCCCAAGTTCAGTAGCTCCAAGATTTTTCATTTTTTTGTTTTTTTTCAACTTTGTGTACTTTTACTCCTTTTTTTCAAAATTATCCAAAGTCATGTGTATCATCCAAAAAATCGTCAAAATTGTATTTCAACAATTGTTCTGTTCATTACCTCAACATTAGAAGGTAACTATAAATTTTCAATCCTATTATAAGTCCTTTTGTTCACCTTTAATTTCTAAATTTAACCATCTTATGACAACTTTTTTTTCTTCAACTTGTGACAAATTAATTATTATTTTAAAGATCCATTTTTTGTTAATTTGTGAAATTTTTGCAATTTATGGCTTGTTTTGTGAAGGTTGAAATATTGTTTTTGTTATGGGCAGACAAATTTTTCTGGAATGTGTCAAAAAATATTGAAAACACACAAACAAGAAACTTTATAGGATGGCACAGGCTGTATCGAGAAGAATAATATAATAAACATCAAAAATTAAGACTGATGAAAAAATTCGAAGACTTTGTTTAAAAAAATAAGAATCACAACAAAAAAATACAAATGAAAAATTTTCAGAATTTAAAGTTAAGACTATCTGCCACTGAAAAAAATCAAATTTTCCTTTGAATTTTTTGAACGCATCAAAAAATAATTGAAACAATTTAAAGGCTTGGCTTGTGCTTACAAGGAATACTTCGCGACTGACGATCACACGTGTACAAACACCCCCCCCCCCGAAAATTTTGACTTTCTGCGGGCGAGAAAAAACATTAGGGGGGACCAAGGTGATTTTTTTTCAATTTTTTCAAAAAGTTTTCAAAAATCACCTTGGTCCCTCCTTATGTTTATTCGCGCCAATAGGCGCGAAAAATTTTTTTTGAAAAATACTTTTTTAAGCTAAAAATACTTTAAAAAAATTTTTGTTGAAAAAATAGGAAATTTTTGCAGCTCGGGCAGCGTATTTTTGTGGCTCGAGCTGCGGACGAAACTATTTCGTCCGCGGGCTACGGGCGAAATGGTCTCGTCCGCAAATTTTTGCGGGCGAAATGGTCTCGTCCGCAAATTTTTGCGGGCGAAATGAGTCTCGCCCGCAAATGTTGCGGGCGAAATTCATTTTGGCCTGCGGGTTGCGGGCGACCCCCGAAATTCAGGGAGGGGGTTGTACACGTGTGCTGACGATGTGACCTATAAAATCTTATAAGTAAATCTAATTGGTATCGGTTTTTTGTATAAACTTCCGTCAATGGCGTCTTTGGGACAATTTTGATTTTTTAATTTTTGATAATTTTGTTTAAAAAATTTTAATTTTCAAATTCTTTTCAAAACATCAATTTTTCAAAGATCTCCATCGCATGATTTCACGATTTCTAAAATCCAAAAATCATTTTCCCCATTTGTAAATAATAGCCCAAATTGTACCAAAAATGTTTATTGTTGACTCATTTTCGCCAGGATTATCTCAGCTTGATCCGGATACCAAGGGTCCATTAGTTCACTCTCGGTGATGACTTTAACTTTGTATTCTAGAAAATTAAATTTCCGGTGTCAAATCTGAATCATGTTTATTTGTTTTGTTGATGAATTTATAAAATTTGAATAAAAAATTGTATAGATTGGACGAAATTTTGGCCTTGATACTACATGTAAATAATTTTAACCAAAAAAGGAGTAAATATTTTGAAAGCCGATATAAATAAATAAGGACCAAAATAATCAACAAAGGGGTACATTTTTGAAGTAAATTTTTTCAAATTACGGGGGGATGTAAACGACAATCAAACCCTGTTCATTGGATTAAAGGAGTGAGTGGAGGAGAGGGGTACCCTTTAATATATTTTTTGAATGTTTGATCATTTTTCAAACTACCGCAACCAAATAGCAATATTCTTAAAATTAATCCAATCATTTTTTATGATAAACAACTACGTCAAAAAAAAAGTTCCCATAAAAACCATCGTTGTGCACTTTTCACATGCTTTCGTGTAAAAATTGCGTTGGCAAAATATAGTGGGGTAGTAAATTTGTATGCAATACTATTTTTTGAATTTGTTTGACGTCCAGAACGAACAAAAAATATTAACTATCGCTTATTTTTCAAAAATAGAATTCAAAATTTTAAAATAACAACTACGTCAAAAAGTTCCAATAAAAACCATTGTTGTGCACTTTTTACATGCTTTCGTGTAAAAATTGCGTATGGCATAGTGTAGTGGGGTAGTAAATTTGCACGCAATCCTATTTTTGAATTTGCTTGACTTCCAGAACGAATAAAAAATATTAACTACCGCTTATAGAGGGACAAAAATAGAGGGGGCACTTGAAAAATGGCACCAAAATTAAAAAATTTTTTAAATCAAGGTTTTTTAAATTTTCAACGTTTTTTAAATTTGAATGTTTCGAAATTTTTTTGAAAAGAAAAATTTTTTTCATGCTTGCAACAGCCAAGATTCCCAGGACGTCTCCGATCTATGTACTAATCGGGCCCACCGTTACTTAATTCTCCAAAGGACATATGTTCTAAACATGGCAAGATAGTATAGTCAATTTCGTCGCCAGAATCAAAATTTTTGCAGGTCCATAGCGCAGTGTGTATGAAGCCGACCGTCCGATATGGCAAGTCAGGCCCGTATCCAGGATTTCGCGACGGAGGCAATAGGTTAATTTACTCAAGGGGACCCATTGGATTTTTTAAAAATATTTCAAAAATTTCGGACAAAAACATAAGTGGAGACCATTAAAAAATTTTTCATTTTTTTCAGATTTGGGGGGAGCTTCCCCTTCCTCTTCTTTGCGCCACTGATCCCGCCAGTGACGGCGCTAGGGGGGATACTTTCACAAAAAAGGCTTTTCAAGGGAAAAAATCGAATTTTTTTAATAAAAAATTGATAAAACGTTAAAAATAGGTCAATTTTATTTAAAAAATGATATATCAAGCGTTTCCAATTTTGCGTTTTCATTGTTTCCAATTTTGATAGAGCCAAAAAACTCGATCATCCACATAGTGTACACATGTATTATCATATTTTTACTATTTTTCACTAAAAACCAGTTAATTTTGTCACATATTTGATACTTTTGACTTTTGGTTTGACAAATAGCGATGGAAAAATTTCTTCCTTTTTTGATTTTTTTATAAACGATCTTTTCGTGATTGTAATAAGAAAATTTTTTGTCACGATGTGAACACAAGATGGTGAAGAAAAATAGGAAATGAAGAATAAATGAAAATATGTATGACAAGAAAAAGAATGGACATTAAATTTGGGGGGAAGATGAAAAAATGTGTCAAAAATTAAGAATATGATGGTCAACAAAAAACTGAAATAACAGCAAAAAATGTTGTAAAAAAGGGTGGTGATCAGGGGTCTCAGATTTACTTAAATTTAAGTAAGTACCGGGAGCTCCGAATGAGGTCAAAGAGTAAAGGATTAACGCCGTGCAAAAAAGCAATCTAAGCGGTATAGTTTAAATTTAGTACGTAATAAGATCAAAATCAGAAAGCTACAATTAACCACATTGTATCATGATTTTCTGAATTTACTGTTCCTAGAGCTAAAGCCATGAGGCATTTTAAAATTGAATTTTAAAGTTTATATCAAAAAATTGTTTAATGTAAAAATCAAAAGAAACAAGTGAAATTTTTTGTCGATGCAAAAAATAGTGGACGTTAGTGGAATCAACGCTGCGATCAACTCTATCCACTACTTCATGCGTCCAATTTTTCACAAGACTTCAATTTTTTCTAAATTATACTTTTGTATATTTATTTTATTTTTTTGTTGAAAATTTTATATTTAATTTTTAACCCACTTTAAATTTTTGAAATTCTTCACATCGTCATTGTATAATTTGAAACGGAATTCTACGACTTCACCACGTAGTATAGTCAATTCGTCGGTTGTTTCCAAGCGAAGTTTTACAGAGCTGGAGACTATCCTGAAAATTGAAATTTTATACTTTTTTAAATCACAATTTTCTTGAAAAACCATTTTTGTCAACTCTGTCCTAACCCTGTCATCACCACTCAATTTTTCATTTTTTATAAATTTCATTCTTTTTGTATAATTTTATCTTCTTCAATTTTGACATTTTGCCTCATAAGCTAAATAAGTGTTGATTTTTCTATCAAAAAACTTGTAAAAGACGATTAAGTTTTTATTACCGATTTGGATTGAAGCGTGACCTAAGTCGGAGATTGAGTTTGAATTTTATACGTAATACGCTCCACATCAGAATGCTACTACTTAAAATTTTTTATATTGAAATCCTTGAAGTCAAAAAACTAGCGCCGCAGGCAAATTTTTTGCAAAATGCTTGTTTCTAAGCTGAAAATGCTCAGAAAAAAGAAAATATTAAATAAAGAAATGTTAAATTTGGAACTTTTTTGTTGAAAAATGGGAAATTTAGGACAAATTGGGTGTAATTTTTAAGTAATGTTAAAAAAACAGCGCCATAGGCGAAAATTTTTTAACAAATGCTAGTTTTTAAGCTAAAAATGCTCAGAAAATGAAAAATTTTGTTGTAAAAGGAAAATTTTGGTAAAAGATAGTAATAGGGGGCCATTTGGTTTTTTTTAATTTTAGAAATCTCGGGCAAAAACATAAGGGGAAGACCATTAGGAAAATTTTTCAGATTTGGAGGAATTTCCTCCGGGTCTGATTCGGACCCAACCAACTCACTCAAATGGGCTAAAATAAGAGAGACCTCTCAAAATTGAGGAACCTCTTTTTTCCTAATAGTCCCCTCCCTATGTTTTTGCTCAAATTTTGGAAAAATAATGTGATTTTTCACCAAAAAGGACTAAAATTTTGAGAGATTATCCTTATATTTTCCTAATTGTTCGAAAAAATCCATACAACCTCGAAATTTATGATTGTCGGGACCCCTTGCCCATGTATGAAATCGACTTGTATAAAAATCACTTGTCGGTTGTGGAGCTTGAACCTTGTATGTAATACTGTCGAAATAAGAAATCTATCACTTAGTCTCAAAGTGCCTTAAATGGCATATAATATATATTATTCAATGAAACGGATCGTAACAATAAAATTATAACATATAACAGTCAAAACGTCAATAAATGGAATGTTACAATAATATATATAAAACACAATAGTTTTTAGAGATTCTTGATGCTATTCTGTACTTCGTCGTCGTTGATTTCCAACTTTTCCAATTCTTCAACTGGAGTATTCAAAACGATTCTGAAATAGGTAAGAGCTCAACTAAGTACATAAAAATTCACACGTCGCATAAAAATTTTCACACATTTTATCAAAAAATTGATTTTGACCTAATTTAGAGACCAAAAATCAATTTTTGATACAATTTTGAGTTCAAGATTTATTTTGGACAATATTTTCAACCCACCTAATAGCATTAAATCCAAGTAATGGATCAAAAATAGTCTTGATTGGCGAATGAGAAATTCGACGAACGGATATGGCATACACATTTTCCCATTCAAAAGATCCATGGACCATAGAATTTTCATCTCCCATATCCAAATAGATTGTACTCAGCTGAAAAAATTAAATTTTTATCTTAAAAATCAATTTTGAATTTAAAAATGGGTTAAAAAATTTTAATAATTTTTTGACTCAAAAAAGGTACTGAAAATTCAATTTTCATACATATAAAGGATTCAAAAAATAATTTTTGGCACAGAATTGAGTTTAAAATTATTTTGGTCCAAATTGAGAATTGGTCCAAAAATTTGATTTGACCCATTTCTATAGTTCAAAATTAATTCTTGTATAAAAATGAGTTCAAAAATACAATTAACAAATAACTTTTATACCACAATTTGCCTCTCATTCAGCTCCTTGATATTTAACAGCGATTTAATTTCAAATAGATATGTAACCGTCTCAGAAGCTGGCAATACAATATGCTCTTTGGACAGAGGAAATATATCCACTCCTGGATCAGCTGTGGTTTTAGCTGGCGTAATATCGTCAATTCTTATACGGCATCTCTCAAAAATCAACGGTGTGGCACATAAATTTCGGAAAGCTATCTGAAAAATGGGGCACAAATTATTTTTTTAAAGCTAAAAATGGGTTAAAAATAGATTTTTTACCTAAATTTGAGTCCAAAGTTAATTTTTTAGCCCAAAAATCGGCTTTTGGAACAAATTTCGGTCAAAAATAGATTTTTGAGCTTAAAAATTGACCAAAAAATCGATTATGATCCAAATTTGAATACAAAATCGATTTTTTTTTTAGCCAAAGACGGTTTTTGGTCCAAATTTTGATCAAAAATCGATTTTTGACCCAAATTTGGGTCCCAAATCGATTTTTTACCCAAATTATGGTTAAAAATACATTTTAAACAAAATTATGTTAAAATTAAATTTTTGTTGCATCAAAAATCAATTATTGGGCTTGCTTAAAGCATTAAATAAAGTTTAAAATCGGCTACCTGCACAATAATGTGCTCATTGGCTTGGACTTCATCTGACAAGGTTAAAAAACAAGCCCGTGCTTCAATAAATGAGTCAAGCCTAGTCATATCAACTCGGAAAAATACTCGGCTATTCAAAGACTGGAACCACTGAGCGTTGATAGAATCGAGCTAAAAATTGTCTGTTAGTCTAATATTTAACCAAAAAGTCACTCTTGTTTTTAAAAATAACTCAAAAATCGATTTGTGGATGAAAATGGTCAAAATTGAGCCAAAAAATCAATTTTTATCTCAATGTATCCAAAATTAAGCCAAAAATCGATTTTTGAGCTCAAAAATGAGATAAAAATCGATCTTTTAAACATAAAATACAACTAAATTGATCCAAAAATTCAATTTTGATATCAAAAATCCCCAATAGAGTAACCAGAAAAAGTTAGCAGGGACCCAAAAACATAAGAGTTCCCCTTATAATTTTTTTACAACTTTTCCCCAAAAATCGCCTTGGCCCTCTTTACGCTGTTTTTTAAATGTTTTGTTAAATCTTTGAAGTTTTAGCCAAAAAAACAGCGCCGCAGGTGCAAAAATTTCTTGAAAATGGCCATTTTATGCTGAAAATTACAATTTTTGATGAAAAAATAGAAAATTTTGGACACTTTTTTGAAAAATCTTAAGAAAGATCCATTATGTTTCTTGAAAAAATTTTGGACAAAAACATAAGGAAGACCATTAGGAAAAAATATTAATTTTTCGGATTTCGGGCCCCTGGATACACTACTGAAAATCACACACTTCTTGCTGGCAAACCATAGCCAAAGTCGTTGTTAGTGGCTGAGGTGGTTGTGCAGCTCGAATCAGCGCCAAATTCTGCAATAAAAATGCCTCAAAATCCGGTTGCGCCAACAGCATGGCCTCATTATGAGTGGAAACTGGTAAAAGATAAGGGTTCAGCAATTGTACAGCGGTCCAAAGGTATTCTTGAATATTGCACATACAAAATGAGACATCCAGGCATTTCAGAAGGATGGGGTAGAGAAGTTGTACATTGTTTTCACGACGAAATTCCCAAACAATTCGTTTGAGGAGCTAAAAAATTTTAAAAGGTTCATAAAATTAAGGACTAAAAAAAATCAATTTTTAAGTCCAAAAATCGATTTTAGACTCGATTTTGGGCTCAAAATTTGATTTTTGATTCAATTTTGAGTCCAAAAATCGATCATAAACCCATTTTTGGGTCCAAAAATCAATTTTTGAGCTTCAACAACTCAATTTTTACACACTTGCAACGCAGTAGAAAACTGCTTCATATTAATATAATCATTAGCCATATGAAACATGACATGAATCTGCATCCTCTCACAATTATATCTCTTGTACTGGGCCATAGCCAAGTTCAAAATATGCAGCGATTTTGTATAATTCACATTAATCTTGAGCTAAAAATTAGGTAATAAAAATTTTTTTAAATCAAAAATACCTCAAGTGCAACTTTGGCTGCATGCTCGGTCACCGGATCTGCCAAGCCACCATTTTCTACGGGGATACGCCAAGGTCGTTGACCATAATAAATTGTATAGCCAGTAATTGGATCTAGAAAATAATTTTAGTCAACAAAAAAGTTTTTTGAGTTAAAAATCGATTTTTGAGAAAAACTTGATCTCAAAATTCTTGATTTAATTTATTCTCAAAAAATGCTTTTAGCCAAATTTAACCTCAAAATTGATTTTGAGCTCAAAAATCGATTTTTGGCCCAATTTTAAGCTCAAAATCAATTTTTAAGACAATTTTGATTTCAATAATTTTTGAGCCATTTTTAATCTTAAAATTGTGTCAAAAATCGATTTTCGACATAATTTTAAAGCTAAAAATTGATTTTAAACCCAATTTTGAGATAAAAAAGATTTTAAACCTATTTTTGTATCCAAAAATCGCTGGATTGGTTCAAAATAAAACTTTTACCAGGCATAGCTAATGGATCAATCTGAGTAGTCAATCTTAAATTCGGATCCATATTTAATTTCATTTGCACAATCAACTGGTTAGCCTGTCTATAGTATTCCGCTGCATTTTCCAAATGAAGCCCAGGATTTTGATGAGCATATGCAGCTAGCCCTTTCGTCACAGCTCGTTCGAACAGTTCAGAAAACAAGGAGCACTAAAAATAAGGATCTATTTTTCGCCTACAGCACTTAAATTTTTGCACCTGCTGACTTTTCCATAGCGTAACTTCAATCGCTGCCAATTGTGGCGATGGGTAGTGTCCAGGATTTCGGTTAAAGAAAGCCGATTGGTGGCGTCGAAATTGGGAAATAGCATCCAATGCGGTGCTATGCAAGAAGGCTAGTTCACAGATCTGAAAAAAAGAAATTAGTCAAAATTTAAAAAATCCCACTTTGTAATTAAGAAGACTAGCAACAGATAAAAGTTCATAATTGTCAATGTCTGGCAATTCGCATTCTGAGCAATGTTTATAGGCCTCTTTATAGTGTCTAAAAATTGAATTTGAAAAATTAAGTTTAAGCATAATTAAAAATTTAGAATGTCAAAAAATTTTAAGTTTAAAAATAATATTTCTGAATCGTAAAAAATTTTGACTCAAAAAATAAGAAAAATACTTTTTTTGAGTGTCAAAAATTTGAACTTCGTCTAAAAAATTTCTACAATAAAGTAAGAAAATATAATTTTCAGTTATAAAAATTAAATTTTGATTTTCACCTCAAGGCTGAATGCGTGTCCTGCCTCATCTCCGAAATAAAACCCAGTTTGAACTGCTGCCGAATAAGCAAGTTCACATAATTATTCGGAATTGGTCGAGCACGAATTTTCTTCAAGCAGACTTGGTAGAACTGCTGAGCAATTTCATGAAAAGCCTGCTCCAGCCGAATAACACATGCCAAAACTTGATCCGTCTGTGGAAACACAAAAAGCTGTTTCGGGCTCAAATGGCATTGGAGGCAAAGTTCTGTAGCACGTTCAGTCGCTAGCTGATCCTCTCCAACGGTAATAGTCCGATTAGTTTGCACCAAGACCAAGGCGATTCGAATTTCTCGATCTCCAATACTCTGTCTCAGCGAGCTAATCTTTGATTCACATTCTGTTTTCTTCTCCACCCATGACGTGTGGTTCCAATCCAAATCCATAAATAGCACCAACAATGCCGGCCTCTCATTCAAATATTTCAATGGCCAGTTCGTTTTCAAAATTCCTTTTGGACTTTTCAAAACACTTTTCTCCGTCTTTCTCAACAATTCATGATCGGCCGTCAACGTATTAAACGTAACTGGAGCTCGATCTCGATTCTTGTTCATAAATCCAGCAAAAATCGCATTATGCATTGGATTATTCGTCGGGTCCAAGCCGGTCAAAATCACCAGCTGATTAATCTGACCACTCATCAAATTATTTTCAATCTCAACCGGGTCCATTCTATAAAGCCAAATTTATAGCAATAATTTCACAAGTTAGAGAGAAAATATTTCCATGTATGGAATACTTGAACACATAATAAAACGGTTATAATATAAACAAAATTTATTGGATCAAAATAACAACAAACGAAACAAAAATAGATTTTTCCATGCTTGAAGAGTTTTAATCTAGCTTCTTAAATCCGATGTCTTTGCTATATTCACGGAAGCAGCGGCGGCAAAGGTTCAGACCATACTTGCGAATAAGACCATGGTGACTTGAACAAACGCGGCTAAAAATACGACATTATTACAAATTTGACAAAAACATCATACCAAGATCGTGATCCAGGCCCAAATTTGCGTGGGCGCGAAAAATAAATGTTCTCATGTCCCATTTTGAAAGTTTAAGCAGAAAAGAACTAAATCTAAACAAATTTTGATATATTGAAAAGCATTTAAAAATTGAATAAATCATTTGTAAAAATTCATCCTATAAAAACCTCGTCCGCCGTTTTAATATACAGGTTGTTTTTTGATTACTCCCACATTTCAAAAATGAGCCAAAAACGAGTTCCGTTTCCATCACCCGATAGCTCAATCGAATGCCCTAATCGCTGGATTTTTTTTTAGAAAACAAAATTATTTTAAAAATTTTATTTTCGATTTTTTAGCCCAAAAAAATCACGGTTTTTTTAAAAGACACACTTTCTTAAGTGTTTAAAGGTTGCTTTAAACGGTTCGAGCGCGCTCCAAGTTGACTTTATATATGATTAACGATGCGGACGTTTTTAAAAGTCATTTCGAGTCAAAATTCGAGGAGCAAAACATCTAAAACCATGTCCCAAGCTCAATACCATCGATTTACGTGCTTTTTTGAATTTTCTAACCTCTCTAAAACACCCAAGATAATTTTTTTCAGTCAAAATTTCTTTCTGGCAGATATACAGGGGGGCGCAGAAGTCCTGGCCTAGAATGCAAAAAGTCCTGGCCTAGAGTGCAAAAAGTCGTGTCCGTGTGTGCAAAAAGTCCTGGCCTAGAGTGCAAAAAGTCTTGTCCATGTGTGCAAAAAGTCCTGGCCAAGAGT
>JAQGCO010000165.1:0-13136 GCA_034700925.1 Acrobeloides cf. buchneri Gr-Nem-00862
AAGCAAATACTACAACTCCATTATCGCTGCCGCGTAAAATCGACTTCGATGATGAAGAAACAACAAAAAGTAAAAAGGCGATAAACAATAAATTAGGATAAGAATATTTTTAGATGTCGAAAGAGCAGTCTCACCAGAAATTCCATATAATCAAGTATGTTTTATTTTGTCATATTTATTCCTTTCAATCATGCCCAAGGCATTTTTGAAAAGGATTTTTTATTTGTACCAATCAAGATTGAAAGATAATCTTCATGGCTTAGTTAAATCTTTCTTTTTTAGAGATTAATGTTGGATAGTATGGCCAAAGCTCCAAATATCAGTGTGAATCGAACAAATGCTATGTATCAAATCGAGACCATTGGACTCAAAAATCCAGAACTTGGGAAGCTGGATGATATAGGTAACAAACAAGAAAAGTAAAATAAACAATGTAACATTAAAAAACAATGCTATTGTCTGGTTAATTTTGGAGCTCCAAAGAAGTATCAAAATTAGCCCCTTCTACGATTAATGACACCAAAAATAAAACCAACAATATTAAACCGATTTTTTAGACATCAGCCTCCTGGCTCGCTACCTATGTCCAGAAGATGAAGTAACCGATGAAGCCGTGCCCTGGACTTGGGACTATCTATTCGCCAGCGTCTCAAGTGAGATGCGTGAAGAATGGGCTTTAGAAGAAGCCGAAGATGAAGTCTATGATTCTATTAATACTCGAATGTCTAACTTTGGTTAAAATAATTGCATTGCGTTGTTAAACAAAATTGCGTATGTATTTGTTGTATTATAAAAATTAAAGGGATGCACGCCCAGTACGCTTCTCAAAATTTTTTTCTCCAAATTGACTGATTTTTGGTACTCGGGGATTTTCGAGGACGAGAAATCGATTGGCGCAAGCCCGAGTTCCGAAAAAATTTTCGAGGTACTCCATGTTAAAAAATCAATTTTTTCAACTTGTTTATTTGGCTCCAAATTTATTTTAAAAAAGTTAAAAAAATTGATTAACATGGGTACCCCGATAGGGGGTCATGAAAATTTTTTCGAAACTCTGGACTTGCGCCAATCGATTTCTCGTGCCCGAAAACCCTCGAGTACCAAAAATCAGCCAATTTAGAGAAAAAATTTTCGAGAAGCATACTGGGTGTGCACCATCCTTTAATAAATATAGTCTATTATGAAAGCTTTTATTCATACATCATAATTTTTTGAGCGAAAAAATTTTAAAAAATTATTTTGTTAACATGAAAAAAGACTAACAATTCGAGTTTTTAGAACTTTTTTCATCTAAAAAGTCGGTATGACCATCCAACTCTAATCTGACTTAACCCCTTTCCATAAAAAACTAACCTTTGTTTTATCCTCATTCATCATAGTTTCTAAGATATTCCGTCCTTCCTCAGCCATTCGATTAAAATCAGGTTTCGGTGGAGCCTTATTCACGTTATTTGAACTTGATTTTCGACGTCTTTTAATAGTGGAATTATGGTTTACATCTTGATTCTGAAAAACAGCAACATTAGTAAAAAGGCTACTATTTCGAAATAGAGGACCAAAATCATAGAACTGAAATCTTTCGAATTTTTTCTAAAAACTCTTCTATAGATAATTTTAGGTGAGGAATCCAAAAAAGCATTTTCGATGCGTCAAAACTGTAGGCAATATCACATGTTTTTCTAAAGCAGGAATTGATTGCGCGCATTGCCGAAGCATGAAAAATCTACTTGATTCAGGCAATTTTCTCTTCAATACACCTATTTCCTCTCGGATTCAGGGTATTTTGGAACATTCCTAAAAATCATTTCCCGGGAATAATTCAATGCGGGGAATCGATTGAGCAAATTGCCGAGTCGCGAAAATGCTTTTCTTTACTACTTGGTAATGAGTGCAATCGATTCCTCGAATAAAATTACCTTCGGAAGATGATTTTTATGAAAGTTCTCAAATATCCTGAATTCGAAAGGAAATAGGTATGTTGAAGGGAAAATCGCCTGAAACAGGGTTAATTAGATTTTTTCATGCTTCGGCAATGCACGCAATCAATTCTTCACCTAGAAAAGGCTATAGGCATATGGTTTTTCGAAAAATTCGAATTTAATGCAATAGAATTGGGATGCCCGGTTTATTCTGGGACAACATGTATAGCTAAAAAACCATGAGTCACAATGAATTTGTTTGTCTCTGACTTAGCACGTTTTGGTGCTTCGAAAATGCTTTTTTCGAATTCCCCGCCTAAATTTACTCCATAGATGAATTATTTTTAAAACTTTAAATTTCATTTTCATGATTTTGGTCTTATTCCGAAATAGTGCCAAGAAAAGAAGTGAGCATACTATTCTAGCCTTCATTTTATCTTGTGCCAGTATTTGCTTGCCTAGCTCAATCAAATGTTCGATATTTTCAAGGTTATACTTGTCTACTTCGGAGCTCATTTTGAATAGCTTTAATAAAAATTTTAAAAAAAACTAGACAAACAGTAGTCTCCAGGTAGCATCATAATTTTGGTCCAGATTTGGGGTGGGGATTTTGTTTTGAAAATTTTTCATTTTCCCTCTCTAAAAATTATAAATTTTTCAAATGGAGGGGAGGGATGAATTTTCCGCAGGTTCCCCACATAATTACTACGCTGTGTCCAGGATCCATTTAGGACTGTGAAAAATAACGGATTTGAAAAATCCTAGAACTGTTTTATAGTAATTTACAAACATTTCAACGTTAAAATTTGATTTTAAAAACTTTCAAACCCTTTGCACAACTCTACCCTTGGATTAGCCCATCTTTAACAGATCCGTATGTTGGAAAATCAACCATAAAATAGCATAAAAACAAGAATAACAATATATTTATTTTCAAACAAGAACAAGAAAACAAAAAGTTGAACAAGCCGCTCATTTAGCAGAGGTTTTCTTTGTGGCTTTACGAAGTTTTCCCAATTCAGTGCGAATAATGCGATTGCGAAGCTGCTTGGCTCTCAACACTTTAAAACGTTCGAAGTCCGTCAGGTTGGAACGCTGAAAATGAGATGTTAGAAATACTTTAAAAATAGATTATACAAATTTGAAAAATCTTTAGACAAAAAATTTTTCAATTTTTTTGTACACGGCTTTGCAATTGAAATCCTCAAAAATGAAAATTCCAATGAATAATCACCGACATTTCTCTTCGAATATAAAATAGGCTACACAGAGAAAGCTCTATGCAGACCGTGCTTATTCGTTTCATTTTCGTTACTTAAACAATAAACGCATACAATGTGGCGCTTTTCCAACTTCTTAGCCCATAAAGAGTTCTTCCATTGTTCATTTATGCCGGCTTTTTCGAAAGCTTCTTGCACGCCTTTGGTACGCTGGCCAAGTCGAATAGGCACCTTGTACTTGGTCAAATGCAAATCTTTGAAATTTCGCACTCCTCGGACCACGCCAGTCGAAGGACCATCAACAAGGACCTGGAAATACAATTTTTAAAACAACAAAATTTTAGCCCACAAAAAAGTAAATTCAAAATTTTCTCCAAAATTCCCTCATTTTTTCTGCAATTTTTTGTACTTGGTTTTGCAATTGAAGCCCTCAAAAATAAAGACCCCAATGAATAATCGACAAGATTTGCTCTTCGAATGTAAAAGAAGCTGCAAAGAGACAAACTCTATGAAACCGTGCACATTCGTACAATCTTTAAATTGTGCAAAAAAGATTCGCTTTTTAGGAGAAATAAAGTTTAAAAATGTGTTGTTACCCGATTTCCATCAATAATATTGACAAGAATGGCAAGTTTTCCTTGGTCCTTGCCTTTAGCAATAAAAACAACGCGTCCAACTTCCACAAATTTGTTATAAATCATTTTATGCCTAAAAAATGATTATGCTATAACAAAATTAAAAATCTCGGTGATAAATCGATGATAAACAAAAAACGGTTTTTACATACAAAAAGTTTAAAAAAATTTTAATTTGTAGAAAAATTTATTGACTATTGTGCGCAGCATCCATTTCTGATGCATAAAAACCGACGTCGAGACATACAAAAATTCGGAGCCACTTCGGCTCTTATATACCTTATTGAACGTGGTCGAAAAATTTTATTTTTCGAAATTTTCTCAAAGACCCTATAAGGGGTAATTTTATGCGGGAAACACTTTGGCGATGTTATTTTTGCGTAAAACCGCTTCCATTTTTTAGAAAATCGAATTTTTGCATACTAGCTTTTTTGAAATATGTGCTTTCTTTGTCTTCAATGATTCTATACCATACTTTTTGCAATTTTTAACAAAAATGGAAGCGTTTTTAATTCGAAAACTTTCAATTTTTTAGCTAATTTTTGCAAAACTAGTTTTGAAAACTCATTTATTTTGTTGTTAAAAATCATTTTTCAACAAAATTAGCTAAAAAATTGAAAGTTTTCGAATTTTTTTCGTCAAAAATCGACTCCTTGGTAGCTATAGAAAAATCAAAAGTTGCTCACGCGGAAAAAATTTCTTCACTTTTGTGAGTAAATCATATATGTGGAACAATTTGCGCTAGATTTCGATTCGAGATGGTTCTTCGTGAGCTTTTGAATATTTAATGTGTACTCATTCCCGTAATGCATTACAACTCGTTGTTTAGCAAAACGACTCGTTGCTATTTGAATTGAGCTGTGAATTGACAAGTATTTTTAAAAAATGAAAAATTCGGGGTTTTCGTGTAAATACACAGCTCAATTCAAATCGCTTTACAACGATCATTTTGCTATACAACGAGTTGTAATGCATTAGACTCAGATAACGTCATAATCTCTATGTGTAATGAGACAGCTAACGTCGTAAACTGCTGCTATAATCAGCTGATGAGCAGCCTAATTATTCTTCGTCCCGAACGAAAAGTTTTAGCTATAGCTATAGACGGTTGCAAAGAAATTTGCAATTAGTGAGCTCAAAATTTGCCTGAATTTCAATAAAATCGTCTTTATTGAAGCGATTGGCAGAACATCAGGTTAAAATCGCTTCAATACACACGATTTTATTGCAAAATCAGGCAACTTTTATTGCATATAACTGCTTGCAAATTTCTTTACAACCGTCTCGAACGAAAACTTTTCGTTCGGGACGAAGAGTAATTAGTGAGCTCAAAAACGCTGTCGAGACAATTAGCATTTGCGGCGACCCTAACGATCACCCCTTGTATTAATTGACAAATCGTCTCAAAAAATATCTTGATTGAATCAGACAATATTGCCTGATTCAATAAATTATAACTTTGAAACGATTATCGAACATTACAAAATTCGTTACTACTAAGCAAATGACAGGGCTATATTTTCGAAAAAAATTTTCTAAAAAACCCTATATAGGTTTTTCGATGCGGGGAATCCAAAAACGCACTCCCGATGTCTGAAAATTTTTTCTTAACCCTATATCAACTAGCACCTTGGCTCAGCAGTTTGACATAAAAAAACCACTTTTTGAGCCAAAGTGCCAGTCGATATAGATCAAGAAAAAAATTTCAGACATCTGAGCCTATAAATCTATCGGGAAAATGGAAAATTTTTGAAAAATGTTGGATAACTTTTTATGGCTGAAGTAAAAATGGGAGGATCTTTACTTAGTTTTTTTCGTAAAATAGATTTTTCTAAAAAATCGGCGAGGAATTTTTAGATACGGGTTTTGCAAAATGTCGGCAAGGTATCCAAATAATTAAAAAAGATCCTCCCATTTTTACTTCAGCCATAAAGAGTTATCCAACATTTTTCAAAAATTTTCCCTATAGATTTATAGGCCCCTGGAGTGCGTTTTTTGGATTCCCCTCATCGAAAAACCCATATAAGGTTTTTTTAGAAAATTTTATGAAAAAAGATTTTTCGAAAAAATAACCTTGTCATTTGCGGCAGGTAATGCTTAGTAGTACCCAAAATATAAAATTTCAACGTCAAATCTTCTCGAGATCTCGTTGCTCATGCATCAGACTACTTTTTAAGGTCATTTTCTTTTAATTTAGTTCTACGTTTTTCCCATTTGGCAAACTGTCAAAATTCATAAATTCGCTTTATTGTCAAAACTTTTATAATTCGAATTTTTGTTGCAGAGGCTTTCTTCTTCAGAAAGAAATGGATATAATAATGCAAGTTGCATCCAAACATGTTTGCATAAAAACGCCTGCAATCGATGTATTATTTTTAAAAAAAGCTGTATTTTCATATTTAAAAAATGATTTGATCTGAACAATCTAAATTTAACAAAAAAGATGTATTTTCCATCTATGAACTGATAGCTTCGAAAAATGGCAATAAAAGTAAGTTTTTCCACTTTAAAAAATTGTTCAAATAATGCTTTCTCTTGAATTTAAATGAGGAAGTAAATTTTTTTAAATTTTAAAACAAAATTTTCGTTCCAAAAATTTTCGGACACCCTACTTTATGATTCATTTCTTATTAATTTTCGCAGTTTCAGATGAAACGTCATTCAACAATTATCATGGCATTTGGCGCTGTTTCCTTCCTAATTTTTCTCGGGTTTTCTAAATTTTCTGAATCTGGCGCATTTAATCAACAACTTCTTGATAATGATCTTGTTCAAACTGAAAATCTTGTTCAAACTCCTAAAAAGAAAATCATTCTTATGTGGACCACTGTTTTTGGCCTTCAAAGTGGAACATTAGACGATTGTCCCTTAAAAAATCAATGCGAGTTTACATATGATAAATCGTTGCTTCATTCAGCTAATGCTATTGTCTTTCATGCTTCTGATGCATATCAAGTTCAGCATTTTCCAAGCCCCACTTCTCCAAACCAAAAGTTTGTATTTTTGAGCATGGAAACGCCAGAGAATTTGCAAGCCCAAGGTGTTTTTGGCAAGTTTCAAAGTAAGAAAATTAGCTTTTTGGATAGTAAGTTTAAATAAAATAAATTCGCACATCCTTTCACGTCTGTCCTTTTATGGCACGATGTCCAATATATGTGCAAGAGCAGTAAGGCGACGAAAAAGGGCCACTGTGTATGAACGACCAACATCAGTGGTAGTTTTTAATCGCACAATTTTTATATGCCAAAATTGTTTAAACTTTAGAAGCAAAATATATTGAAATAAAAATTAAGTATCTATAAAAATGATCTTTTTAAGAGAACTTCTTCCACTGGACAATGACACATGTTTCTTCATCTAATGTTCATTTTCCTTATGGCGGCTATTGGGTACCTCATCAAATTGCTAAAGAGCGTGGATTTCCTTTGCTTGATTTGTCATATGATCCCATTAAATTGTTCGAAGGAAAGGAAATCAAAGGCATTTTCTGGCTTGTGTCGAACTGTGTTACACCTGACCGTCGAGAAAAGGCTATTGAAGATCTGTCCAAGTATGTCAGCATCTAAACTATATAGTCTAAATTTAGGTATATACGAGTTGATATCGCTGGGAAGTGTGCTCAAAATGAAACGATGAAAAACTATTGTCCTAGAGGTTCAAATTGTCATGATATTTATCGGAAATATTATTTCGTTTTTGTGGCGGAAAACAGCATCTGCAACGATTACATCACAGAAAAATATTGGGACAGATTTATGCTTCCTGTGATTCCAATTGTGATGCGAAAACGAATTTATGAAAGGTTGATTTTGGCTTATTTCTTTTGAGAATAAAAAAATTTAAAGAAAAATTCCTCCAAAATCTTATATTGCTATGGATGAGTTTCCGAACCCGAAAGCTATGGCTGATTATTTGAACTTTTTGATGAACAACAAAACTGCTTATTTGGAATATTTTAAGTGGAGAAATGAAGGATGGACTAAAGCACCATGGAACACTGAAGGCTACCGCATCGGTAACCTTTGTTGTTATTCTTTACATAAGGTTTTAGGGTATTGTAATCTTTGTGATCATCTGCTTCGACCAGATGCCGAAAAACCAGTTCCGACAATTCCAGACATCGGAGAATGGTATATAGAACAATCGGCATGCGAAAAAGATGATTTTGTAAAGCAATGGACGGGAGCATAGGCGTAGCCAGGATTTTCTGACAGGGGGGGGGCTAATCGAGTAAAATGACCAAAAATTTTGAAAAATCATAAGGTACCTGTTGTTGTTTTTTAAATTTTTGGCGACAAGGGGGGCTATAGACCTCCCCTTGACTACGCCTATAGACGGGAGCATAAGTGTCTTTTATTTTGTGATTTTTTCTGTGATTCGATTTTACATATGATTTTTTCACTTATTTGTTTTGCCTTTTATGCAATAAACATGACATCGAGCGCCTACGGCGCTCCCGAGCGACACTCCCAAGCGTAGCTTCCGAGCGGCGCAAAGATGTTCTGACAACTTCCAACAAAGTTTCTAGTACAACTTTTCAACACACTTCCAACAAAGTTGTACTAATACAACTATAACGTAAAAATTAAAACTCGATTTTCTAATTTTTTCAGTGAGGTATCCCCCTCGATTTTGTGCCAATATTGTTAGGATTTCGTTCTCTTTACAATAGCATATCGTGTGGACGGTTTGGATCGCACTTTCAAAAGTTAGTCCGGACAAACAGACATTACGCGTTTTCAGTGATGTAACCAGAAATTTTTTGGGGGAGCGAAAAATTTTTAAAAAAAACATAGGGTCTCCCTTATCTTTTTTCGTAAATTTTCTTTAAAAATTTCAGACAAAATCATAAGAGGGACCCTTATGTTTTTTCGGGCCTTCGGCCCATAAGGGGGGAGCGGCCGCTCCACTTATGTCTACGTCACTGCGCGTTTTATATAAGAAGATTTTTTTGCATTTTATGATCTCTTGCATTATACAGGATGTATCAGTGATTCCCACGGATTTAAAAAGTCGATATCTTTTGATAGAAAAAATATTTTCTCATGCGGTCTTTTGCAAAATGCGGTTTTTTTGGGGTGTCTCAAGTTTTTGCACACTTTACTCTGCCGTGATGCATGAAAACCCCACGGTTTCTCATCATTTTGCAAAAAAACCGCATGATAAAATATTTTTTCTATCAAAAGATATTGATTTTTAAAACCATGGGAATCATTGAGTTTCATAATAAATTTGTGTAGTTTCATAATAAATTTGTTGTCAAGCATTTTTATAAAAATAAAGTGTTACATAAACTATAAATTGTAATCAAGTTTTAATTTCATTTATCTTATCATTTTTGGTAGCTTATAAAAATTTTTGAAACATTGCTATTTTTGCATATAGAATTTTTCAGCACGAACCTAAGTGTTGCAATGTTCGATCAATCGTTTCAATGTTTTAAATTTATTGAACCATGAATCAATAAGTTCTGTTAATTGAAATGATTTATCAAAGATTAAAAAATTAGAATGAACGATAAAACGAACAAACTTTTGTATTTGTCGCAAAAGTTTTTTCTTGAAATTTTTTATTTCTTTGAAAAAAAAACATTTTGCAAAATTTTTACTTTTATTGCAAGAATCAATTTTAGTGCATGAATATTTCCGTTGAAAATTGTTTGGCTTAGTGAATTTTTATGTACAAAGTTTACACGAACGAATTTTTTTCTTGCAAAAATGAATTGTAATTGATCGCCGAGCACCGAAAAATCAAACACATTTTATCATTCTAAACAGACTTTTTAAGCGTACTTATGAATAATCTGGTAAACCCACCTTCTGTAAACGATCTACTTGATCAAGGTTTTGATTTGCAATATTTTAACCCACCTACAGAATATCCAGTTAAATTAGAAGATGATTGGTATCTCAAGTTTATAAAAGGTCCAATTAAAGTTACCAATTCGCCAATTGTACCAAATAAAAAAAAAGGTGAGTTAAGCATGGAACCACAAGGTTGTGTAATCCACTTTTTTAGATTCCGCTGCCAAAACATCGACAGCTGAAGAACATGTGCGAGCAAGTTCTCCATTGAAAGATCGTAATCAACAAAGTTCATCCAAGGCTCCAACTTCGACGCCTCCAACAAACCATAGTCAAGAAAAGCCCAAGAGTAAGAAAGGTCCAACTGTAACAGAGATTGATGATGATGGAAATTTGCCTTCGATTTCACCTAGTCCGATTCCTGACTTGAAAACGGAAATTATGCAACAAGTTCAAAATGAGGTTGCAAAAGAGATTCTTACGAAGCACAAAGCAGAAGTGGAAGAAGGGATCCAAAAACGAGTAAGCCAATGTGAAAGTTTACCTCCAATTGGGGGTAAACTTTCAACCCGGTTAACTAATCCCCACTTTTCTAGGTAGCCGCTCATGTTCTGAAACAAGTCCCACAAGGCTATATGTATCTCCAAAGTGTAGAATTTAATGAAGCCGAATACTTGGAAAATGAAGAAAAGCGACGTCAAAAAGAGCGTGAAAGGGCCCACAAAGCTGCATGATCATCGACGTAGGTCGTGGAAATAATATTGACCATTTTTTTTATCATCTGTACATATTTGATTATTGTTTGTTTAATAAATTTTTTTGTTTATGCCATGATTTATTAAAGTATCGGTTTTTATCCGATTTATTTTTGTGAAAATTGAGGACGCGTAGGGACACATGTGATTCTTATATAGGAGGATATGAGCAAAATATGAAGTTCTGAGTTTAAATTTGTGTGATAAGTCCGTCTTGTGGGACTTGTTTTGTAGAAAAGGATAGGGAAAGTTTCAGACGATTTCCTCTATATAGATTTTAGATTCCGAAGTGCTCTAACTTTTACATTCAAAATGATTGAAATCGGACTTATTACAAAAAATTCAACTAAATATTACAGCATGTGTTCAAAACGAGAAAAAGTCTGACCCAGGCAAGAAAAATGTTGGAAACTACCTAGATGGGTAGTTTCCAACTACGCATCTAGGTAGTTTTTTCAATATGGGGAATCGATTGCACGTATTCCCAAAGCATGAAAACGCTTTCCAGATTTTTTCGAGATCTTGAAAACCCGGAAGTGATCAAGAGGTCGAGAACTGAGATCTTCAAAAATTCAAATTTTTGACTGAGACTTTTTGCATATTGTTCCCCATGCCCAAAAGCGGTTAAATATTGCAAAGAAAATTATTTCAACCCTCAATTATATCGTATTTTTGGAATGTCTATTCGGATACCCCAGGGCTTTTAGAACTTTAAACATCAAGATTGCAGTGGTTTCCAATAAATATGCCGTATATTTGTCGGCCAAGCTCTTAGCTTTAAAAAAGAATGATCGAAAAAGCCTTCAAAATGACCGAGATATCCTCAAAAAATCAAAACACGTTATTTTCCGAACGACCCATTGATGTTTTGGTATTTTTTAATCATCAGAAACGTGTTATGGACTCTATAAGCCCCCAGGAAGATCATTTGTAGCAATTTTTGAGCATTTTGAATTTTTCGAGACTTTTCATCCAATGGGGTGGGCCAATGAGTAAAATCAAAAATCTCCAAAATTGCTAAAAATGACCTCCTGGGAGTTTTTGGGTTCGAAAAACGCGATTCCGGTGGTTTAAAAATGCCAAACCCTCTTCCTTGCCATTTTTCTTACATTTTGCTCATGTCGAAACACATGTGAGGGTTTCTTTTGCTAAATTTTGGTAAACGCATCGGTTAAACGACCATTTGATATTTTTAATTTAAAAAACAGCCTTGGAAAAGCAATCGGTTTATTTTTGCACTTTTTAAAAGCGATGAATAAACAACAAGACCAGAAAAAAATTGCGTCGTCTTTAACTTATGTTGAAGCAAAGCTTTTTGAGCTTAAACGAACGATTGAGAACTTTTTACATATGCTTGAAGAGCAAGGAAAAGTTCCTTGGTAAATTTCTGTCCATGTTGAGGGAAGGGGATTAAAGCTGCGCTTCTACCAGTGGTGTGGCCAGAATTTTGCCAATTTTTTTTCATTTAAAACGAAAAAAAATTTTTGTAGGGTCCCTTGATTTCATTTTTTTACCAAATTAAAATTTTGATTTTTCAACAATAAAGAAAACATTGGTAGCTTACACTACATAAAACAATTCTTCCGTCAAAATATAGAAAAAGGTACAAATTCTGGTTATGCTACTGCCAAAACGACTTAAAAACTATACCTCAAATTTAGGCCAGATATGCTCAACAAATATACATCGATTGTGCGTGAATTGAGTCAACTTCAAGACATGTTGAGACGCTCGGCTGTACCAGCTGGTCTTGATGACGATGCACGATTTTTCAAATCGCATTTAGTTGTTCCTCAAGTAGTGTCACTTGAATACGATTCTGCTTTGCACGTAAGCTTTTGAAACTGTTAAATTTGTACCTTTTTCTATATTTTGACGGAAGAATTTCTATTGTGAAAATTTTTCAGAAATCCACCGAAGGTCGAGTTCCTGCATGGACCCATGAAATCGTGCCAGAAGCACTTCGAACCAAATTGCCTATCCATCTACCTAATGTTCCAGAAGTTGCCGATGCGGAAATGTCTACCTATGAATTTGAGCAAATGATCAAAGAGGTGTGACTTTTTGGTCATCTGCATTTAAGCGGCTATTTTAAGACCCAAGGACTGAATAAAGAAATGGAGTCAATAATGGAAGAGCTTGAAGATGTGATCAAAGACACATGTGAACAGAAATTAACCCTGAAAGAAAAAGAAGCGGCAAGAAAAGCGCCGCCAGTGGCAGAATCGGTGAATTTGGTTTTGGCTATGATGGCTGGCAAAGGAATTCGTGCAGCTGATTTGTTGCCCAAGTCTAAGTAAAATATGAATATATAGAATTTTTGATATTGTCTGTATATTGTGATTGCTTTTACCTAGTCGTTTATTATATACAAATTTTTGTTGAATTTTGATATTTTACGGGTATTTTTAATTTAATTTTATCGTTTTAAAATAAATATTTTTGAAATGTTGATTTGTTGCAAGGTTATATTTTTGTAGTTAACATTATATTTTCTTTCAGTAATCTTTTATAAAACGTGTAATGTGTGTACATTCGGACTAACTTTTGAAGGTACGATCCAAACCGTCCATACGATATACCATTGTGGCACTTGCGCAAGGTGAGCCCTGAACGACACTTATGCATTTCATTTTTTACCCTAAAGGGTTGAAAAATCGAATTTTTAAAAAGTTCTCCAAAGCTGAAATTTTGTATTCAGGGGTTTTCTGACATGGAGAACATGAATTTGAAGGAATTTTTTGATTTTGACCACTGGAAAGTACCCCTACGAGGTGTATACTCCTAAAATGGGTCAAAAAATTTG
>JAQGCO010000166.1:0-13108 GCA_034700925.1 Acrobeloides cf. buchneri Gr-Nem-00862
ATACAATTTTTCCCTCATCCATCACACCTAACTGCGACATGTTTTCTACATTTTACCCTCTTGCGGCGATATGGGGGTGGGTCAACACACCCCTTGCCCACGTATGCTTAGAAAATGACCAGGAAAAACCTGAGATTTGAGAAGTTGCCCTTAAGTGGAGTCCCCGAGGTAAATGAGACCCCGCCCCTTTAAAGCGATATTTAAAAAAAGTTTGTATTAGAATCTTCAATTGTGTATGCCACGCAAAACTAATGTTATAAAAACAACGAGATTGCTTCGGAGATAAGTGATCGGTTTATATCTTTTTATTATTGTAATTTACCGATTGCTCAATCCGAAATATCTCTGTTGTATTTGTGCTTTTAATACTGGAGAATTGTAAAATGTAGATGCTAATTATTTCGTAATAAATAAATAAAATAAATATAACGATTCAGATCAAATCTACTAAAATTATGAAGAATTGTTGAAAAAAGTGAAAATAAGTGTAAAACCCCCCTAAAAAATTGATTTTTTTAATGTCTAGAAAAAGAAATGTTGCGAGTTCTTTCAACCCAACTTATAGGGGGCACAAGGTTCGAAGTAGCCAGTTCTCTAGAAAGCTTGGCATCACAATCCATTTTTCGCTTATGTGTTACTTTTTTATTTTTCAAATATATTCATTTTTACAATTTCTAACGAGTAATCTTTAAAAAATTTCAAATTATTTTCGATAATAGATTTTGATATTGACTACACAAAATTATTTTAAAATAATTTTACATTAAAATTGAAAAGCCGAATTTAACATTGAAACGCCTTCATATTGATTCAGCTTAATTATCATGTCGAATGTTTGTAATTGCATCAAACAATCAAGGTTTTGACAAAAAAATCTCTTTGAGTCTACCTTGCGACACTGTGTTCGATTAAACAAAACAGCCAACATAGATATTTTTTATAGCTTGGTTGAAAAAATTTAAAGAGAAGATGATCTGTGACACATAAATAAATCTAGTCATGAACTGGGTCAGAATTAAAAAGTCAATACATACATATTGGATATGTTTAAAATTCCAATTGTTTGATATTTCAAATGAAACCTACACAAAAATATCCATATAAAAGCATGGTGTTACACAGCTCTCTAATAGATTTTATATTTATTCTCTATAGTTGGCTTATACCGAAATGTATAATTATAAGTTAGCTGTGCTTTTTCTCCTCTGTTGCTTTTTGTTAGCTGATGTTACTGGTGGATGTCCTTGCCGGCATCGGAAAAGGCATAGGAAATGTGGTTCAGGATCGTCTGACACGCATAGTTCGGAATCTAGTTCTGAATCTTCTGAACATCATAAAAAACATCATTCAACTGCAAAACATCATCCAACAGCACCAGCTAATCGGTCAACAGCTGCACCACCAAAAGGATCAACTGCAGCAACTGCTGCGCCGCGATCTACTGGGCCAACAACAACTACTACGACTACACAAAAAGCTACAACTACTACATCATTGCCAGTTCGTCCCACAACAATTTTCAGTAGACCTACTTGCTGCCCTTCTGGTTGGATTCGTTTTAATAAAACAAACTCTTGTTACTTGGTAAGTATAGTAAATTTATGTAATATTTTTTCCAAAATTAGGTCCAAAATAATGCTAACTGGACTGTTGCTGAACAAATTTGCGTGTCAAAAAATGCTCATTTAGTATCAATACATTCTGATGATGAAGAAAATTTTGTTTTAAGTAATTTTTTGTTTTGAATTTCCATAGGTTTTCGACTTTACCAAACTCGGAAAACTAGAGGTCAGGGTGGATCGGAAACAGGTCCACGAATTGTAACCGAAAATTTTAGATTTGACAAGAACAGGACAACCATCATCAGATGTTAACTCAGGAGTATGGATAGGTTTGAAAGCAGTTGTAACTGGCAAAAGTTTCGAATGGACTGATGGATCGCCAGTAGATTATACCAAATGGGCCGTAAACGCGAGTCTTAATGTTAATGAGCCTGATGGCGCAGGGCGCGCTGGTATTTTGAATTTACTTAAATATGTTTTTAACGCTCAATAATTTTAGGTCCTCCTGCAAATTGTGTAGACGTCCACCCTGACACATTAATTGGGCTTGAAGTTTTGACTAATGCTTGGGATGATGACAATTGTTTTGCGGTTATGAGAGCTTTTGTTTGTAAACAACCTGTTCAAAATTGCTAAAGATTTTCTAAAATTATTTCTTTCGTTTATACGCATAAAAATATTTGTTACATCTACCAATAACATCAGCTATCAAAAAAGAGAGAAGAAAATTCACTGCTAACTTATATGTGTGTTTCAGTGCGAAAACCCGGTTAGTCGCCACATGAAGCCGGATTTTTGAGGCCCAACACTTGAGTTCCCGACATTTGAGGCTTAACATTCTAAACTTAATATTTGAGGCCCAACTTTTGAGGCCCAATTTTTGAGATCCCGACTTTTTAAGCTTAACTCTTGAGTTCCCGACATTTGTAGCTCAAAATTTTATTTTTAAAATTAATCAAAAGTGGGACCTCAAAAGTTGGGCCTCAAATGTTAACCCTCAAATGTCAGGAACTCAAGTATTGGGCCTCAAATGGCGGATCCCCAAAAATCCAGCCTCATGTGATGACTAACCAGAAAACCCCCTAATGAGGTCATTATTATTTGATTCGATGGAATCTGTAAAAATCCGGTTATTCAACCAAATGCACTCTAAATTTGTAGTCAACTTTATTCGTTGAAACAGACTATATTTATAAAAAGAGAATTGAATATAAAAAATAACTGTTCACACACATTTTCCCAACACATTTGCATATGTATAGTTGCACAGCGACGAGAATAATAAAAGCTAAAAAAGAACAGCTGTCTCCATGGCTCTCTTGCTGCTGCTTTTCCCCAATGATGTGGTTGCCAGGCGCTTTTCATTCGCGTTGCATGGCGGCTAAATGGGAAGAAGCGAAGAGAAGAAGGGATGACTATGTAGCCGCTAGCGGCATACAACCACATTTTTATTATTGTTGCTTCAAGTGTTAGCGTTCGGCGCGACTGCCATTGATCGAATTTAGGCTGTGTTTCTTTTTCCGACGACTACGTTTCGAAATTGTGCTCGTCGACAGCGTTTGGCTTGGTTTTATTTTGAAAAGTCTTTTTTTCGAAATGGCTCCGATTGCTATTCCAAGTTGTAATTTGTCACCGGAACAGAAAGAAATTTTGATTGATGCTGTTAGACAAAGACCAGCTATTTGGAACTGTACGTCGGACGAGTATAATGATATCGGGAGTAGGAAAAATGCTTATTCCGAGGTTGCGGCTCTGCTTTCTAATGATGCAGTTCAATATTCAGGTTGGTATAAAGATTTATTTTCTTGTGAAAATTTGGAGCTACTCGGCTCTTATACCCCCATTGAACGTGGTCTAAAATCGAAAAATTTTACTTTTCGAAATTTTTTCAAAATTAATTGTGGACATTTTCTTCATTTGCTTGAACAAGTAGACTCGAGCTGCTGAAGTTGTCCACAGGGCAATGACAACGTTCCAAGAGGTCAAAATTTTTAGGGGTGTTTGTATACTATGACCCGGAATATCCTTCTTTCTTACACTACCGAGCAAGAAACTCAAGGAGGGTCAAAAATGGTTTTTGTGAGCCATCATTAGGCGAGATCACTCAACCCCTCCCTCCCCCTACCTCACTGATCTCAGTGTCAAATTTCGAAAAATTATGATCAGCCGTACTTTGTGTAGCATAAAATAAATAAAATTTAAGTCAACACTATCATAATTTTAGCTGCCGAGATGCAGACTGAATGGAAGAAGATGAGAGATATTTTCAACCGAACACTTAAAAAAGTCATCGCTGGAACCAATCCAAAGGAAATTACATGGCGTTATTGGCATAAAATGCAATTTATTGCCGAAAATGAAAAGCTTCAAATTTTGAAATGTGTTCGAAAATGGTGAGTATAAGAAAAATTTACAGGGTGGCCCATAAAAAACCGGTTTTTTGGATTTTGTGCAATTTTTTCAAAACTTTTCAATTTTGTTAAACTTACGTTAATCGATGATGGTTTTGCTATGCGAGAAATCGATTGCGCTCATTTCTTGAACATGCCTTCCTGACCCTGATTCAGGGAAGAAGCGTATATATTCTCTTACACTAATTCTTGATAAGAGAAGCGTTTTTAAGTTTCGGTTATACAAACAATTGATTTCTTGTACAAAAGCCCATAGGGAGGGTTGTCAGATTGCAACTTTAGATTGCAAATTGCAACCTCAGCTAGGTTTTGCAACATTTGCAACCCCAACTGAAAGTAGCAACCTCTAATTTTCATGTAATATTTAGAGGAGTACGCACTGGGGGGGGGGGTTTTGGCAAAAAATCGAATTTTGGCAAAAAAATCGAATTTTGGCAAAAAAATCGAATTTTCAACCAAAAAATCGAATTTTGACCAAAAAATTGAATTTTGGCAAAAAAATCGAATTTTGGCCAAAAATTCGAATTTTGACCAAAAAATTGAATTTTGGAAAAAAAATCGAATTTTCAACCAAAAAATCGAATTTTGGCCAAAAAATAGAATTTTTGCAATCTCTCCAAAAAATGTTTGCAATCTTTGTAAGAAAAGCATCTGACAACGCTACCTATAGTTCAATTTGTGAAAATTTAAAAAACTTGAAAAAATTTTTTTTAATCGCACAAAAATCCAATTTTTTTATGAGCCACCCTGTAAAAAAGAAAAAAATTGATTTTGTAAACTTCGTTTAAATTTTTGATATACAACTTTTTCTTGTTATCAAAAACATTTTTATGTCCGCAAGCAAAAAATCTTTTACAAGTTCATCGTCGTCGGAGTGTGTGCGCCGGCAAGCACCACAGCTGGGTCAGCTGTGGCGTTCGCAGTTTGTGAAATGGCTGCAAACTGCTGTGAACGCGACCCACACTCACACTTTGGCCGGGCAATCAATAATGCATTGACGCGCCGATAGTGAAAGAGACTGGGGTCGGTCGGTCGGGCAGGAGGTTGCTGGGATGGCGACGCGTTGTTTCATCGCCACTCAATTTGAATTCACCCGCTTGCATTCTGGCGTTTTTATGTTGTTCTTTATCACTGTTTTTGTTATTGAGAAAAAGTGGGTTTAAGTTTTGTCTAGTTCAAATTTTATTGATATTTTTCTAGTGGATAAAAAAATTTGGTTTACTAAGGATTAGCGAGCCCACTTAACGTGATTTTTTTTCAAAAAATTTTTTAGCTTTTTTCTTTGGAAATGACCTCTCTAGGGGTAACTTTATGCGGGAAATCGATTGCGCACATTGCTGAACCCTGAAAATGCTTCCCTGACTCCGATTCAGGATAGTGTATTAAAAGTTTCAATCGCGTTTTTCATCTTCTTGATTGTCAGTTGAATAATTTGAACTTCAACGGTAATTTGTTTGGCGAATGATTTCATTTTGTAGATTTTCATAGGCATCCCTGCGTGGTCGTGTTTGACGGAAAAAATTCGCATCCCTGCGTGGTCGTGTTTGGCGGGAAATTCTTATAAATCAGGCAAACCTTTAGAAATAACAATATTAGCTGCTATAACTCTAATCCTGAGGAGCTAAAAAATATATACTACTATATAAGTAAAAAATGATCCATTCAATCAAAAATCATGATGGCTCAGTGGATCGGTTACAGGCCAATGACCGGACGATTCGGGGTTCGACCAGTAGCGTATCTAGGATCAAATATGGGGTGCATTTGGGGGGTGCGAGAGTGGGGGGAGGGACCAACATAAGGAATCATTAAGAACAAATTTTCATTTTTCGAATTTCGGGGAGTACGGCCGCCCCCTCTGGATACACTACTGGGTTCGACTTTCCTTAACGACCGGACGATCCGGGGTTCGACCTCCCCGCTAATGACTGGACGATCCGGGGTTCGACGTCCAAAAGTTTTTTGATTTTTCTTTAAAAATTTTTATCTTTTCAGGATTAGACTTATAGCAGCTAATTTTGCTATTTCTAAGGGTTATCATGTATACTCTTTCAGAATATATAGGACTTTAAAAAAAATTTTTGTGCATGTCCCTTGTTAGTAGTACCAAAAATTTTATTGAGACTTTTATATTTTCATAATTTTCCAATTTTTATGCATTTTTTTAATTTTCAAGATATCAAAAAATGACCACTGCCATTGAATCCTATACAGACGAGCTAATTTTGGCCCTAATCGACGAAATTCATTCAAACCCCTCCACTTATGATCGCAGCGATCCCGACTATAACCACAACCATGCCAAGAAAAGCCTCTATCAAACCATAGCCGAAAATCTTAAAAATAAGGGACATACGACAAAAGAAGGCGGTTTATTGCCAGTCAAGGATTTATGGAAGAACATTTTGGCCGCATATTTGCGTGTGAAAATTCGGAATTTGCGTAGGAAAAGCGGCCAAGTCGGGCAATTACATTATAAATGGAAATTTGAAGAAGCGATGCGATGGTATGACCCGCATGCGGAGAATATAGCGGCGTATGTTTTATGGTTTTTTGGAGTGATTTTCGATGAACTTGTAAACTTTGTTAGGGACATAAAAAAGGAGAAAATATTTAAAAGCTCTATTCTGGGGATGATCTCCCATTCGTAAAAATTGAAAAATTTCGATTTTTGATGAAATACTTGAGTTAAGGCAAATAACAGCGCCTTATGTGAAAATTTTTTGTGTGCAAAATGCTTGTTTATAAGCTGAAAATGTTCAGAAAATTTCAATTTTTAGATTAAAAATCTTTTGCTTCAACTCATACATGGGCAAGGGGGGGGGGGGTAATGTACCCCCCTCTAATTCGTCGTATCGGGGGAAAAATTAATGGACCAATTCGTATTTGGGAAGCCGCCCAAACTGAATTCGTTGTGAAAATTCGTATACGAATTCATAAATCGAGAACGAATTCGTATTTCGACTTTTTCGTCTGTCGACGTTTTTTTTGGTCGACAGTAACCTTTGGACCAATTCGTATTTTGGGGCCCAGTACCCCCCTGCTTGCCCATGTATGACTGTTTTGCTCAATGATTTATTTAATTTTAGTTTATTAAAATTTCTTTCGATGAGAATGGCCAATTATATCAGTTACAAGATTTGCAATCTCCACAACAAGATATATACAACATTTCACAAAGCTTTTTATGGTATAAAGGAGCAAGTAATCTATTCAAACAAGCTAGTGGTGCATATGTCTTTCGGCCTCAACCCAATACGACAGCAGAAGAAATTTTGATCGGAGGTCTTGATGTTGTAACTCATGTTGTTCAAGTATTTTTTATATTGTTGTATGTACATAATATTAAAAATAGAATGATCTTTTCCAAGAGGTTCAACAGACCTTTAATATTGTTCCGAATTGGGTTACCCAATCAGTTCGTTTATATAATAATAAACCTTATGTGGAGTTTGAATATACGGTTGGTCCGCTTCCATCTGATCTTTTGTAAGTAATAAAAAATCCATTTAAGCAGAAGTCGGCCCTAGTCCAAATCCTATCTATATTCCTAGCTATATCTATAGCCCTATACCTAGATCTATCCCTGGCCTATATTCATCTATGGCCCTAACCCTAGCTATAGCCCTAGCCCTATAGCTATAATCCTAGATCTAGCTACAGTCGAACCTTCATAAGACGCTATCCCTGGGGACAGGCCCCAAGATGCCATCTTATCGAGGTTCGACTGTATATCTACGGCTATAACCCTAGCCCTATCATACTCTACGTCTCTAAACTACTGTCATCCGCATGCAGAGCGGAAAAAAGAGAGAAAACAAAAAAATTAGCCAAAAGCAGATTTAAACTGATTGAGATAAGGACTTAAAAGTTTGAGCTGATTTTTCGCCACCACTGTATATTTTAGTAATCTAACATCACATGAAGTAATTACTCGGTATACTGTCAACAGTGTCAATGATATATCTTTTACAAATAATGGCATGTTTACAACAGATGCAAACGGGCGTCAATATATCAAAAGAACGTAAGAGTGAACGTTGCTTTATAAATTCTAATGGTATTTTTTAGTAGAGACTCTGCTTCAGATTATACTTACGATGATTCTGAGCCAATTGCTTCAAATTATTATCCCATTAATACGCGCATAATACTAACAGATGAAAACAAAATTAAATCTCTAGTGGTCTTAACAGATAGATCCCAAGCTGGTGGAAGCATAGAAGATGGTCAATTGGAGATATTGGTGAAAAATTTTAAATTTTAATAATGTGCATGAGTGGAAGAAAATGTTCGAAATATTCTTATAGAACGGCCGGCCTATAAAGGTTGAACCGGCTGTGCTTTTCACAGGCCGATCATGGCCAGACCCTTCATTTTTTCTCACCTCTGAGGCCGGGCCAACATTTTTTTACCCATAATGTTTTCGGATCTGACGGCTATCAGACTAGGGTCGTGGTCCGAACGGTGTAGTTTTTTTAAAGTAGGGGGTTTTATCAAAAAATCGATTTTTAAAGCCTTGAATGATATTTTAGCGAAAAATGCGACTTTTTTGCTTCTTGTTCATGATCTTTAAACTCAAAAATTATTAGCATTTAAACTCTTAATTTGTTTAGGTTCATCGACGCGACTTCTTTGACGATGGCTTTGGGGTAGATGAACCTTTGAATGAACCAGGTAAAAATTATTTAAAAATGTTCTATGAAAAAGTGTTTCATGAGCTTGTTAAAAAACTGTATATTGAATACATGAAATTTACAACAAAAACAATTTGCGCGTTGTTTAAAACACCTTTTTTAAGAAACAGAGCTTTATGTCACAAAACGTGTCACAAAAATTTTTTAAGGGTTATTACTTTTTCGTGCGATTTTCTCGTTTTTCTATCAATTTTCATCAAAAGTAATCTTTAAGAAAATTGTAGAAGAAATCAAGCTCTACAACTTTGGTAAAGAAATTTTGAAAGAATCTTTCTAGAAATCGATAAAATTCATTTTCAAAATAAGTATCCCTACAAAATTTTTGTGACATCCAAAGCTCGGTTTTCTCGAAAAGTTTGTTTTAAAAACAACATCAAAGTGATTCAAAAAAGGGCACTTTTGTCATTTTTACATGTCATTTCAATAATTTCTGATCATTTTTGAGTAAAAATTTCATTTGATCACGAACTTTTATCGCACCCTGTAATACTCTAATAATATATCTATTTTTATTAAGGACGCGACAATAGAGGATTGGTAATTCGAGGAAGACATTGGCTTATTTTAACAGACAAAGGCAATGCTACAAAAATGGCACGCACCATTGCTCAAGATCTTTTCTACTCTCCAATTGTAACATTTTCTCAATACAGCTCAATTAATGCGTACACTTCTAGTTATTTAACACAAGTTAGATAAAATAAGATTCACGGTCGCACAAATTCAATTTTTAGTTTTCTGGATTGAGCAAACCTTTTCCAGACAATGTTAACCTACTCACTTTAAAACAACTCAGCCCTACAAGTGTTTTAATTAGAGTTGAACATATTTTCCAAAAAAATGAAGACACGCTCTTGGATTGTGGAAATGTTCTTGGATGCTCTGCTCCAGTAAAACTTAACCTATCCGAATATTTCAATACGTTCAACATTATTAGTGTTAAAGAACTTACTTTAGCAGGGAATGATTGGATTAACAACTCGGGTAAGATCAAGAAATTTCTCTCCCCAAATATATTAAAAAATAGAAAACATCCTCCAATAGAGCCATATCCCCATAGTGTATAGCCGTAGCTCCCTAAGGGTGGTTCCAGTAGCATAGGGAGAAAGGTAGACTAGGAAACACGGTGGACGAAAATGATAAAAAATGAGCCTGAAGAATATTGTTCTTGCTATCATAGCAAAGAGGTAGATCTCTCGGTTTTCTATTTCTAACGAGGAGGATTCGATCCCAGAGGCTATTTTTATGTAAGCATGCTACGTGTTTTCAAAAAGATGCTACATGCTTGTTTTTTTTGAAAACATGTTGCATGTTTTGCATAAACATGCTCACTGGGATTGAACTCTCCCCGTTAAAAACAAAACAATAAGATGAATCTACCTCTTCACTATGATAGCAAGAACAATGTTCTTCAGGCTCATTTTATCGCCTTTTCGTCCGCCGTGTGGGAGGGTACAACCATAAGAGAGTCCTTATGAAATTTTTGACCGGTCTAAAATAATTTGTGACCCTTATGACTTCGGCTCGCTAGGGGGTGGGTGTATACTCGGAGTACCATCACCCCGACCTGGAAAAAAATTTTTTCTCTTGGTCACCTTATGTTCTTCTGACTTAAATTTATTGAATCCGACCCCTCCCATTTTTTCTTCATAAAGGCCTGATAATTGCTAATTTAGATATTGACATTACTGGAATAGTTTTGAACCCTATGGAAATTCGTACTTTCCAATTACAAGTCCAGTTAGTGAACAATGTATCTGGTCAAAATATTTAATTCATTAAAAATCAACTTTTTTTATATTAGTGTTGACAATATTAAAATAGTATTCGGATAATCTTGTTAATAAAAGCAATCGGATAATCTGCATTTCCAGCTATCAAATGCTTTTTTCCGCATCAAAAAATTCGCTCAGGGAGTCGAGATATGACCAAAATACTGCTGTGAAAATGCTAAATTTTGACATTTTAGGTATAAGAAAGTTGAAAGATCTATCTAAATCGACTCGTTTCGACCCAAAAAAATGAATTATTGCATTGTTTTTTATTACTCTGATCATTTTCCAATCATTTTTGAAGTGATTTAACTTGATTCGAAAAAGTCTTTTTTCTTGACCCTGGATCTGGACCTTGAAACTGGACCAAAAAAATCGACTTTTTCGAATCAAGTTAAATCACTTCAAAAATGGGAAATGATCGTAGTAATGAAAAACAATGTAATAATTCATTTTTGGGTCGAAACGAGTCGATTTAGATAGGTTTTCAAGCTTCCCTTTACCTAAAAATGTCAAAATTTACCATTTTCACGGCAGTATTTTGGTCATATCTCGACTCCCTGAGCGAATTTTTTGATGCGGAAAAAAGCATTTGATAGTATGACAATATCATGGGTTTGTGTACTAATTTGAGTCAGTACATACAGAAAAGCTGTGCCTCATTCAAGAAAATATTTGTTTCATAATAGTGTCCAATCTAACTATTGGAACTCGAACATTACGATTATTTCAAAAAAATTTATAATAATTTATAAATGTTTTAAATCTTTAAAAAAATACTAAACATTTTGTTTAAAGTTCCTAAGTTTTACAACTTCAAATAATTGTTTTGGTGGATTATTTGAACTTTTGATTGTTCTAAAAAATTCATTTTTAACTTAAAAATCACGATAGCTTTTAAAATCTTACTTGTTTACTATCAAATAAATTATGGGGTTGATAGTATGATTTAACAGCCATAAAAAGTTGATTGAAGCCATTGTAATGGGTGTTTGTTTGAAAAACCAATCCGATCTATACCACATAATATTAAAAATTAGGCTGTATATTGTTATAGTTAAGGTTTGAATAAATACTCGTATTTCTCGGATGTAAGATTTGTTTTGGGTCTCGATCATTTGTTTCTAGAACTTATTAGGTTTTCATAAAAATCATTGGCCCAATTTAGAATCAATATTTGAGGGGGTGGGGCAGGACGTAGTAAGGGGATCAGAAGCATGTGACCCACACCTGAAATTCCTTAGAAAATGAGAATTCTATAAAAATCACCTTACCCTTTATATTTTCCCCCAAAATCTTTGGAAAATTTTCATAATGGGGGACCCTTATGTTTTGTATGTCGCTGAGCTCAAGTCGCAAGAATCTTATTTTTTGATAGGGTGTTTGTTACAGTGTGTCTGGAGGGGTGTATGGGAATTGCTCTTTAATTGGAAGAAAACCATGAATTACCATTTTTAAAAGTGAAAATATAAACATGATATATATTATCCCAGATATAATTATTGATACATCTTCTGTAATCTCTTGTGCAACCATAAGAGCCCAAGTTGACGGCTCATTTTTGTTATACGACCAAAACCAGAGGTTTAAGTCAAAACAGACCTCGGTTGAAGGAAGAGCAAATCCTATAGCAAAGGCTATATAAAACAGTAATATTATGAAGATCCATTTCTAAAATTTAATTTTTTTTTAGATAAATGAGAAGTGTAATTCCATTCACCATATCCAACAAATTTCCACGTTGAGCCCAAAGTCATCGGGATATCTAGGATCCCGAATTCTGAACCCATAGTCCTAGACTTAAGGTAGCACGATCTATGATTACCTTAATGTTTTTTTTAGAGAATAAAATTGCATTCCTATCAGAGTTCATAAATTGTAATAAACAGTGTAATGAAAGGATTGCACTTGTCACACAATAAGCAGGATAACATGGTAATCCTATAGCTGTGACTATCTAAAACTTATAGGATTTCTATAAAATCTATTTTTAATATTACTTTTCCAAAAACTTCATTTACAATACTTTGATATAGAGTGAAGAATCCAGAAATAGAAATGGCTATTAGAGCAATGATATTTATAATCGATAATAATATCATTAATTTATAAGAGGGTAAAGTAATTAGATTTTTCTTATTGTATATGACCATCTAAAAATGAAATGTTAAAAGAATTTTTTATGTCTTTGCAAAGGTTGACGAGCATACATGGCAGTAGAGTAGGGAAAACAAGTGCAAATCTTTCGGTTTCGGTCCTTTTCCTTGACCTTCAGTTTCGGTTTTTTTATCGGTTTTTCAACCCTCCGGTTTCGGTTTTTTCGACTTTTCTTCGGTTTTTTTTCAAACGAAAATGTCGCGATTTTTTTTGAAATTTGCCGTTTTTAAGCTGAAATGCTCACAATTTTTGAAATTGGTTGGTTTAAATGAAAATTCTTGTCAGAAAAAGATATTTTTTGGTGAAAAATGAATCGATTCGCGCACTCCCGAAGCTTTAAAACGCTTCCTTGACCCTGATTCAGGGAAGGAATTGATGTTTTGAAGCGAAAATCCAAAATTTTCAGATTTTTCAATTCCCTGCCTAGAAAAACATAAGAATCGACGGTTTTCTCATAAAAATCCGAAAATTTTTGATTTTCGCTTCAATACACTGATTCCTTCCCTGAA
>JAQGCO010000167.1:0-13093 GCA_034700925.1 Acrobeloides cf. buchneri Gr-Nem-00862
CGTAAAAGCAAAAAATGCTCCAAATTTTGTGCTCTATCATATGGCATCATTTCCTCAAAAGTAGACTGGTCCTTTAATAAAATTGTAGATAATTTTCCAATGAGATTAGAATTATGTATTTATATATGTACGAATGGTGGTCATTTTGAGTGAATATTGTTTTTTGTACATAAAGTTGTTTAATTTTATCAATTATCGACATGAATGAGGAGGGGAGGAGTCGGATAATTTCCTCACACCCTGTAGAAAGCATAGAGACGGGGCGAGGGTATGTATATATTTTCAAAAATTTGTGCAAAAAGACATTGGGTAGGTTGTGAGGGGACAATAAGTAATCCGATTTCTTTTCAAAAAATCAAAAATATGTAAAAATTACAGAAAAATGGCCAAAAAGTCGAAAGTTTTGAATAAAAATTGTATAAAAATGTATTCTTTCCATATTTGATTTCACCACAAACCATGAAAATGAAGGCCATCTGCATTTAAAGCACACACTTTTTTTTTTGAGCGCCAAGGACGCCTTTCTCTAGTATTGATTGATTTTCTCTACACGCGTAACCAAAAATTATACTAGGCATGCGAAAGAGTGACCTTACCATTTTCATTCTTTTGGTTTAAGAGGATTTGTTAACTTTTTATTTAAAATTTTTTTGTATGTCCTTTTTTGACTCTATACCAAACTCATCAATAAACTAGTCATTAATTCGATTTTTTTCCAATTGAAAGTACAACAAAGTCATGTGTTGTTAAATCTTTTTTTAGTAGCAGATAGTCGTTCTTTGATTTGTCTAAATAAAAAAGCTTCTATTAGGCTATTTATTGATGTGACCCCAACTGATTAGTGATGTTAGATATGTAGTTTTATATTCATCTTGTTCTTTGTTAAGATGGGAAAGGCTGTGCACTGACAACAGAGATTGATAAAAAAATATCGGGATATATACCGGGCAAAAAAGTTTTTTGATTTTGATGCTTTAGATTTTTCCTTTTATTTTATTTTACTAAAAGTCAAAGAGCCGGTAACAGAAACAAACCGATCGGTTCGCGGTCGACGGCGGATCCAGAGTTCGAAAATGGGTCCGGTGCCCCGGATCCCAGAGAACCGTTTAGGTCCTAGGGGTCCCTGACACATACTTAAGCACGGGGGCCCAATTGGGGTAACGCGTAACGTAGAGGGCCCCAGAGGGGGTAACACATGAAAGGGGGTAATGCGCTACCTCCCCCCATGCGTTACCCAACCATCAGGGAACTGAATTGGCCCCCTTACGTTTTTTCCAAAAATTCGAAAAAAACGTAAAGGGGACAAGGTGATTTTTGAAAATTTTTCAAAAATTCGAAAAAAATTGTTTTGGTCCCCTTATGTTTTCACCTAAAATTTTGAAAAAAACATAGGGGGACTCTTATGATTTTTCAAAATTGGGGGGAAGTAAAACAAAATATTTTTTTTGGGCCCCTCATGCACATGTATGCCCGGACGTCAGGTCCTGGATAGTGTTAGATCCCGTTCCATCCCGCCCCGAAAACCCCGGGATTTTTGGGATCCCGTCCCGAAAAAATTTCTTAAACCCTGATCCGTCTCAGATTCCGACCATCCCGGACTCTAAATCCCGTCCCGAGTCGGGATAAATTTACACCCCTAAAAACCTATGGGGGTCCATGGGTCCGAAACCCCACTGAGTCCTTGGATGCGATCCCTAGAACACCGAGGTTCTGGGTCCAGAAGTCACAAAAAAATGGTCCCTTACGGACTATAGGCGGACTACATCGGTCGAGATGTAAAAGTACACAGCGATTTGCAGATGTCGACCGCTATGATCTGCAGACGACCACAAATCGCTCGATTCGATTCCGGTATCGGGACGATGTTTGTCTATCCCTCATCGTGTAATTAAGCTATTTGTATATTTGCTAGGCTAATTGATCATTTGTCTTATTTTTTATCTTGAACTATTATTTAGAGACATTTTTTAGACACATTCTCAAAAATGACTATTGCTACTCCTAATTCCACAACTGCCCCAGGTACTTCTAAAACCAAAAAATTCCTCACCGATATAGCCTCCGGTGGCATTGCTGCCGCCGTTTCCAAAACTGCCACTGCTCCTATTGAGCGTGTCAAACTTTTATTACAAATCCAAGAAGCTTCTACAATTCCTCTAGAAAAACGCTACAAGGGTATTGTCGATGCTTTTGTACGAGTCCCCAAAGAGCAAGGTGTTATTGCTCTATGGAGAGGCAATTGGGCCAATGTCATTCGATATTTCCCTACACAAGCACTAAATTTTGCATTCAAGGATACCTATAAGAGGATTTTCATGGAAGGAGTGGATAAAGACAAGAATTTTTGGAAATTCTTCGCTGCAAATCTGGGAGCTGGTGGTGCTGCGGGAGCGACTTCACTATGTTTTGTTTATCCATTGGATTTTGCAAGAACAAGAATGGCTTTGGATGTGGGAAGTGGGAAGAATAGAGAGTTCAAAGGGATCTTTGATTGTGTTTTGAAGATTGCAAAACATGATGGTGTTACCGGGTTGTATAGAGGATTCTTTGTTTCATTGCAAGGTAAGATTGTAAACCTAAGCCTAAGCTTAAGCCTAAACTTAAGCCTAAGCCTAAGTCTAAGCGTAAGCCTAATCCATAGCCTAAGCTTAAAGGGGGGGGGGTGACATTTATGGACTTTTTTTGCCAAAACAGCCTATATAGGGGTAAAATCATGCGAAAATCGATTTCCCGAAATTTGGAACGCATTCCCGAAGCGTAAAAAAGCTTCCCTGATTCACGGAAGCAAAAAAATTTTTACTTTGTGCAAAAAATAGGACTCATAGCGGGATTCGAACCAGCGACCTTTGTAAACAATAAGACACATCTTTGTCACTGCACCACCAGGCTTTATGACAATGGAACATCTTTTCAAACCAAGTACTAGGTTGAAAAAATCTATATTTTCCCTGAATCAGAGTCAAGGAAACATTTTCACGCTTCGGGAATGCGCGCAATCAATTTTTCGCATGATTTTACCCCTATATAGGTTGTTTTGGCAAAAAATTTTTTCTTGGATTAGTCCATAAATGTCACCCCCCCCCTATAAGCCAAAGCATAAACATAATTTTAAGCTTTAGCCTAATCTAAGCCCATTTCTAAGCCTAAGTTTAGCTTAACCCGATCCAACAGAAAAATAATGTCAAAAATTATTGTTTTGCAATTTAGGTATTGTAATTTACCGAGCTGCCTACTTCGGAGTTTTCGACACAGTCATGTCTATCACAACCAAAGAAAAGAAACACCATTTCGCTATAACCATGGCCCTAGCTCTAGCTGTCACAATAACCTCTGAAATTATTGCTTATCCCTGGGACACCATCCGAAGACGTATGATGATGCAATCTGGAAGAGATGTCGCGATTTACAAGAATTCATGGGACTGTGTCAAACAGATTGTCAAAAATGAAGGTTTAACAGCGATTTTCAAAGGAAATTTGTCGAATATTTATCGTGGCATTGGTGGAGCCCTTGTTTTAGCTATTTATGAAGAAATTCAAAAGTTCATTTAATTTGTTAATTTAAATTGTTTTATTTAAATTATTTAATTTAAAATTTTTTAATTTAAATTCATTTAAATTGTTTTCAAAATTTTTTATACATAAAAATCAATAAATTTAAAATTAGATACGCATGATGGTAAAATTTTTACAGCTGATGATGACTATTGATCGTTCTTTGAGGTTTCTATCCTCCCGAGTAAATAAGAACTTAAAAAACGATCAAAAACATGCAGATCACATTGTTGAACGTTCTATCGCTTGATCCATAAGAGAAGATTTCAAGAGGAAAAATCATTCTTTGTGCGGATAACAAGAAAATTTGAAAGTTTCTTCCCGCCAAAACTTTGTCAACAGCATATAAATATGTTTTGAACAAATTGTTTGGATTCATTTGAAAAGTTATTGAGCATTTGTCATTTTTTACATTGTAGATTTAATGGAAAACTTCACTTGAGTGGTGACTTGACTTTAATTTTTAAATTAAATGAAATTCACTCCTCCCCACGAAGGAAGTAGCTAGAGGGTGGAGAGTCACCGGTGCCCTCCATTCGGGCCAAAGGCCTGAAAAAATCCCTAATCATAAAGGTTCCCTTATTTTTTGAGAAAAATCAGCCCTTTTTGAAGTAGTCCCCCCCCCTCCCCCCCCCTCATGCCAGACCCCCCCCCCCCATCTATGTCTTTGCTCCCAATTCCTCAATTTTTTTAGGCTCCCATTTTTTCTTGTAACATTTTTAATGTTTCCTTGACACAACTTTTTTTGTAACTTTTTTATGTTTTCTTGTCACAACTTTATGTTTTATTATAACTTCCATAAAAACTGCCTAGCCTTAAGGCTTAGGCTAAGGCCTAAGCCTAAGCCTAAGCCTAAGCCTAAGGCCTAAGCTTAGGCTAAGGCCTAAGGCCTAAGGCCTAAGCCTAAGGCCTAAGCCTAAGGCCTAAGCCTAAGGCCTAAGTTACAAGAAAACATAAAGTTATGACAAGAAAACATTTAAAATGTTACAAAAAAACTTGTGACAAAAAAACATTAAAAAAGTTACAAGAAAAAATTTATTCCTTTTTTTTATCTTTTAGATCTTTACAAAATTTTTGGTCACTATGCGTCGATTCTCTCTCAATATTATTAAAACAGGTTGTTTTAATTTATCTACCTCTGCCCTCCCAAATTCGGGGTATGCTCCAGGAAGGTCACATGGAGAATTTGCCTACCCAATCTCTGGAAAGCAACCAAAAGTTACTGATCTTAAAGATGCTTTAAAATTTGTAAAATCAGGTTTGTTTAAAATGAGAACATTTTATGCGAAAAATTTTTAGGAGATAATATTTTTGTGCACGGAATCGCTGCTACCCCTACTTCATTACTTAAAGCTCTTTGTGATCATGTTAAGCAGAATAATTTAACCAAGATTAAATTGCATCATTTACATATTGAAGGAGAAACTCCATGGACTGAACCTGATGTTAAAGGTAAAAAGGGAAGTCGGCAAATCCTCTACAGCTTCTTTTGGGATCGGGGAATCTCTGAGGAGGGGATTCCAGTGACGTAGAAGAAGGGTCGGCTAGGGGGAGGAAGGACACTTTCTCAAAAAAGGCTGATTTTTCCCAAAAAACATAAGGGGGACTCTTATGTAAAGAGATTTTTTAAATTTTGGCCCACTAGAGGGCACCTGTCTCCTGCACCCCCTTGCTTATGTCTCTGGAGGATCCCTCGTTCCCCTTTCCTATATCCTTGCTCTTCCCTTATCCCTCACCCCGCCTTCCAAAAGAGCATTGCCATACATTACAAAACAAAAAAATTTAGATCGAATCCGCTCAAATTCATTATTTACTGGTCATAATTTACGAAAAGCTGTAAACGATGGTATTTTTCTTTTTCTATTTTATTCCCAATTTTTTAATTTTCAGGCACAGCCGACTTCAACTCATGCTTCCTCCACGAAATTCCTCTTTTATTCCGCCGCGGCGTCATCAAGCTTGACGTTGCTCTGGTTCACGTCTCTGAACCAGATGCCAATGGTTTCTGCTCTCTTGGCACTAGTGTAGACATAGCTCGTGCTGCCGTGGCAAATGCGGGGTATATAGTGGCCATGACAAATAAGAATATGCCCAGAACTTTTGGAGATGGGTTAATTCATGCCTCGCATTTTGATGCTATTGTGAAGATTGACAATTTTTCTCTGCATACGAGAAAAATTGGAACTATTGGTGAAGTGGAAAAGAAAATTGGAGAGATTATTGCTAATGAGTTAGTGGAAGATGGGGCTACACTTCAAATGGGTAAGATAAAATTCCTCTTCAATCAAATATGATCATGTGCGGCCAATCGAAGACTATCTGACCCTACTTTTATCCTAGCCTAAACCTAAGCACTAGCCGAGTATTAGCACTAGCAATATCCTTAACAGTAACCCTAGCCATTCTTTAGCCTTACCCCCCCCCCCCCCCAACTTTCTAAACCAACCCTTTTAGGAATTGGCGCAATCCCCGATGCAGCATTATCCGCTCTAACCCAACACAAAGATCTCGGCATTCATACCGAAATGTTCAGTGATGGCATTCTTCCACTAATCGAATGCAATGCCATAACAAACGCCAAAAAGTATCACCACCCCGGAAAAGTAGTCACAAGTTTTGTGTACGGGTCTAAGAAACTTTATAATTTTTGCCATGACAACCCAATGATTTTCTTTGGTGATGTTCAATGGGTCAACGATCCAACTGTGATACGGCAAAACCCTAAAGTTACTGCAATAAATGCAGCTATAGAAGTTGATCTGACTGGTCAGGTATAAAAAATTTTAATTCTATCTTACTCCAGGGCTAAGTTGTCTATTCAGGGCTAAAGTTAACCCCTAGCCTAAGTTCTTAAGCCCAAAATTTTAGGTCGTTTCCGATTCAGTTGGTAAAAGATTCTTATCAGGCGTTGGAGGCCAAGTCGATTTTATCCGAGGTGCTGCTATCGGCACCGATGGTTTAGGCAAGCCTATCATTTCCTTAACATCCACTACAAAACAAGGCGAAACGAAAATTGTTCCTACTATCAAAGAGGTAATCTCTTCCCCACTCAATAAATGCCAACTTTTTCATTTTAGGGAGCCGGTGTAGTCACTTCTCGAGCTCATGTACATTATGTGGTTACAGAATATGGAATCGCACAATTATGGGGTAAAAATATGCGCCAACGTGCCTATGAACTTATCCAAATTGCTCATCCAAAACATCGAGAAGCTTTAGAAAAAGCGGCATTTGAAAGGCTGAGAGTTGTTCCATCGAAAGATTAAGCCATACACTTAAGAAAATTTAAATCTAGTTAAAATGATTGTAAATATATAGTTTTGATTTTATTACTCTCATAAAGCTTTTCATATGTTGTGTACCATTTTTCAGCTTTCGTCTATTTTGTGGGTTCATAGATCCTTTAAATAAACCAATGGATACGTTTATGCCTACTTCCTCCCATCCCCCAGTGGCGTAGGCAAGGGGGCAGGAGTTGTGCATTACTACGAGGTCAGAATTAGGAGTCATTACTCCTAAGGGTTCCATGGTTCGGTGGTACTGGACTTGTCTCAGGCGCCCTCAAGGCTGGTTCAAACCGAGGCCAAAAGATTTTCCTAGTAGTAACGTCTCTTCGTAGCTCTCTAGAATGCTCGGCATTACACAGAAGAAGGTGCCCCCTATCCCTAGAGGACCGAAATTAAAAAAATCCCTATATAAGAGTCCTCCCTTATGTTTCTTGGGAAAAATTTACCCTTTTTTGAGTGAGTGCCTTCCCCTCCCTTAACCGACCCTTCTGCCTACGCCACTGCTCCCCAATAAATTGCCACTGATTTGAATTCTTTTTTAATACTGATAGTACTCGTTTGTACCAAAAAATAATAGCAATTTTATTTTGAATAACCTCTATGACCCTTAATAAATTTAATAAACAATAAACTAGGAATGAATAAAATACTAATCGATTTGTCATCATTTTTCGATCAAAAAACGTAGTGTCTACGTGACTTCGATGATGTAAAATTGCAACCTACGAATGATCTTCAATCGGTGATGAAGGCTCCCAAAATTGCACAAGTTTCCGCCAATATCTTTAGATATACCCTCACTCCATAGATCCCGTTAGATTTAAAGCATGGCTACAGAGAACGATCATTATTACGCATCTCCACACATAATCAACAACCATATGTTCCAAGAATAATACTTCCTAGTAAAATGTTTAAAAAATTCACTTTTGAATGAAAAATTGAACCCAAAGAGCAACCACTTGTCTATGTCTGTATAACGTAAATAACTATTGTATATAAAATAAGATCTAGATGTTTGAGACCTTGTTCTTTTATTACAAAAAAGTTTTTATGCGCAAAAATTATTTCGAAAAATGCACGTTTATCGGAGAAGAAAGATTTTGGGTTTTGCACGTATGTGATGATCTAAAAAGGCTATATAAATTTAAGAATGTTTCACTTCTTATTGGTTTTTAATTGATGAATAATTCTTTTGTGTAAGTAAATGTTAAGATGTATCAATTTTTTGGAGAAAATGAATGGCGGAATTTTTTATCCGACCCTCAAGTATTGGCTGATCTTGAAGAAAGCATTATATTAAGTAATTTCTAGCTAGAAAAATATAACAGTCAGTATAATGATTTTTAGAATTTAATCAAGAAGTTAGCTCAAAAGAAAAATTTGATCGAGGTGTTCCAAGTTTTGAGAATAATTACCAAAATTTTCACTATCAAGCTTCTATCAATAATGTATATACACAAGCAACCTGGGAGACAAGCTATCCAGGATCACCGTATAGTTATTCAATTTCTAGTCAAGAATCTTGTGAAAATTGCCATATGGCTTCATTGAGCAAGTAAGATTCCATTTCAGCTACACTTTTTTTTAGGGTCGCCAAAATTTTGAAATTTGCGCGGTGGTCACCCTTTTTTGCGGTGGTCGTCATCCTTTTTGCGCGGTGGTCATCCCTTTTGGGCAGTGGTCACCCCTTTTTGCGCGGTTGTCTTGATGTATTTTTACCCCTTTTTTGCGCGGTACGGTCGCCATGGCGACCCTAAAAAAAACTGTGATTTCAGCCCCCATCAGCTTTAGGATGGTTGGGGGAGGAGCAATTTGCCCCCTTCCACTCCAGTGGCGTAAGAAGAAAGGTCGACTAGGAGTGCATCATCCCAAAACATATGGGGGCCATGATGATTTTCTGGGTTATGTACCACCTCGTAGGGAGGGGAGCATCAAACCCGCGCCTTATGAGTTAATGTTGAGTGCGTTAGCCACTCGGCCATGGGAAAACCCCCAAAACCGCATGATATGGTACTCGTTTTGAAGTGCTCGGAGCTGAGTTAATTGGCGACATTCTTTTTTATTTTTTACTCTTGCTCCCATCTTTGCGCCATGAGGAAGAGGACACCAGGGCCTGGTGCCCCTAATCTTCCTACACCACTGCCCCCCCCCCCAGCCCTCTGATTCTCTCGGAGTGCTTCTTGCCGCTGCCATTTCTTCATGCACATGACCATACTCCTACAATAAATTGCTTAATTTTAGTAACTTTGAAACTGTACTACATACACATATGGATTCAAAAAATAATTTCAACTCACAAGGCAATTATAATAGACAACGAACAATTTCTTCAAGTTCTTGTGATAAAATGGCTTCTTGTTCTTCTATCTCTTCATCATCCTATGGTAAAAATTTTATCTTTAAAAAAATTATTTGATAAAGTTTAGATTCAGAGAATTTCGAATCAGAACATGATGAAATCTATGAAAACTCTGATGACGAGCATGAAATTAACCTGGATAACATAAATTATTTGATTCCAAAAAGTCAAAGAGGAAGAAAATCTAAAGTAAAAATTGATCATTTTGATGAAATTTTAAAATTTTTTTAGGATGATGAGGTGCTAGAACAACATGGTTTGTATAAATATTTTTCTGCTATCGAGTTTGTTACGATGTCGCTTAAACAAGTCCGACAAATTTTGAATGGTCCTACTTTAAGCCAAATTCAAAAACAAGTCATAATGAAAGTTCGTCGAAGAGGTATGTAATTAAAATTGGCGACTGGAATCGGGTAGCGTTGGCGTAGAGAAGGGGCACATCGAACAAAAACATCCCCTACAATGTGCCGAAGGTCGGAAAAACATATTTGTCCCCCTTTTCGGCCGAAAGTGGGACAAAAAACATAATGTACTTCTGATGATTTTTAAAGAAACCATCTTATCTTTCTTACTGTATCAATCAAAAGTCTTGAAATTCCCTAGGAAACCATGGGAAAAAATCGTTCAATCCCCACCAATTCAGCGCAGAAACGTCTTTTTAATTCATATTGGGGGTTTTCCTGCAGGAATCGATTCCCGCAGGCTTTGGTTTCGAAATTTCCCTGACCTCCTATACCAAATATCAGAAATACCATATTTTGCCAGTACATCACCTTCCTGAGCTCAATTCCGAAAAATAACACCGTGATTCGATTCCCCGCGCCGAAAAACCCCAGAAACACTTAACTACCTCTTCTCGGATTCAACCCCACGAAATTCAGATTAGCGGATCCAATATCTGTCAGGATTTTGGGGTATAGATGATTAGAGAAATTTTGAAATTGCTCACAACCTGCATGAATCGATTCCCCTCTCGGAAAACCACAGCATAGAGTAAAAAGACGTTTCCGCGCTGAATTGGAGAAGATTTCAGCAATTTTTTAATGGTTTCCTAGGGTTTCCATACTTTTGACCGCTCAGCTCCGAGCCTCTTTATTTTTCTTAAATTTGATTTTTTAAACACTTATTTTTTAGGGCGTAACAGAATTGCAGCTCGTAAGTGTCGTCATAGACGCATGGTCTATACCACGGAACCTAATAACCTGTTCTTGAAATGAGTGCAATTGGCGATCTCTCTAGATCTGGCTCAATTTTTGTTCTTTCGTTCATTTTTTCATTTGTACATAATCTCTTTCGTATGTATATATGCTGTTTACGTTCATATCACCCTTCAATTATTTTCGCTTTGTTATTTTACGAAATAAAAATTTTTTTACGTCAGCAAAATTTTTTTACGTCAATTTCATTATTAAAATAAGCATCCTTACAAAATTTGTATGACACCCAAAGCTCGGTCTTCTCGAAAAGTTTATTTTAAATACTTAAACAATAGTTTTATCTACTCAATTAAGTAAGCCATTTCTGCTGAAAGTACAAATCGTGAGCTTGTGTTAATTGCTAATTCTCGAAAGAAGTAGAATTTTTTAACTTTTAAGGAAGGGTTGCTAGGAAATATAGATCGTTCCCACTTTAAGGAAATTACATTACCACGAAAACGTGGCATTTACCACGTTTTTGGACTTTTTTCCCACGCTGCCATGTTTGTGAACTTTTGTACCCCGTTGTTGGAGGTTGTTTAAAGAAAAAATCAAATTAATCAGGTCCGATACTTTCGATAAATACTTATAATAAATTATGGGCTAAAACAAATGTTTACTGCTTCGAAACTTTTTCATTTAAAATCAGAGTCCGAAAGGAACCCACTTTTTTGGGACCCCAAGACTCAAAGGACCCCATGGGTCCGGACACGGGACCCAACTATACATTGAAACAAGAAATCGCCGCCAGGTGGACTCGAAGATGAGACCATTGGGGTCAAGCTAAATGTTGCGCGCGCCTTGGACCACTTGGCCATCGAGGTCGGATTTTTTCTTTTATGGACAGAAACGATTATATGGGAATTATGTTTTGACTAAAATTTTTTGAAAATTTAAAAAAATCATAATAGCCTCCATTATTTTTCACTAAAATTGACCAAACTTTCCCATTTTTTCTTCAAAAATATATAAAAATTTCCTCTTTTTCTTCAAAATTCCATTTTTGTCAAAAATCATCAATTTCTGAGCATTTTTAGCTTAAAAATAAACATTTTTCAAAAAAATTTTCGTGAAAAAAATCATATAAAGGGGATTCTTATGATTTTTATCAAATGTTTGAAAAATTATAAACATAAGGGAGACCCTTATGATCAAAGGCTTCCCCCGAAATTTTGATGCTCCTACGGCTCTGCGTATGTTTGTCTTGTTTTTGAGAGCTCCTACACCCATTTTTTGTTTGTTTTCTTTTTCAAATTAAAAAGGCAAAGTTTTTTGATAGGATACCCATGTTTTAGTCTTTATTTTACAAAATTTATACGCAAATCCAATTTTAGGACCTTTTTTGGAATAATCGTTGCTTTTGATTACTTTTCCTAACTTCCTTCCATCGTTTCACATATTGTGACGTTTGTGTATTTTTTAAGATTTTGGTTCATATTATGTTCAACTCTTTTTTATATATATTTTTGTCAGATGTAAATTTTCCAAGAGCTTGTGCTTTCATAAATTTATAATGTGAAAGTGATGTAGTGTAATATGTTTGTTTGCTTGTTAAGCCAAAATTGAAAATCATAAGACCTTTTGAGAAAAGTATACGCTTTTAAAAAAGTGCATGCTTTAGATTTCAAAAGAAAACTTTATGTTAGCTTTATAGACACGTGGGACAAAAGATCTGGAACTTTGTGATGTGTGATCAATAAATAAGGTTTTTTGAGAGTTGCTTTGAATCTTTGTGAACATGCTTAACGAAGGTTTTCTTTACTCGAAAACGATTGTGTACATTGCCGACCCAGTGAAATACTTTCCTGACACTGGTTCAGGGAAGAGGTGGGGTGTATGAAGCGTATATAAAATAAAATTCGAAATTTTAGCACGAAAACAAGGCGCCTATGGGTTTTTGTAGGCTGGAAATCGATTGCGAGCGTTACCAAGACACGAAAATGATTAACCCTTCGTAGTAATAACTAGGGTTGGTGCCGATCAGACAAGTTAAGGGGTGTTGAGAGAATTCTTTTGGCCATAACCTTTTATAGAAACAGTTTTTATATGCCTTCTTTTAAAAATATGCAGCCATATATAAAAAATATTTTTACCAAAAAAACTACGTTTCTATAAAAAGTTATGTCCAAAAGAATTCTCTTAACGTCCCTTAACTTGCTTGATCGGCGCCAACCCTAATAGTAACTTTCAGTGGTAAAAATAAAAAATTCCTTTAGATTCAAGTTCTCATGTCAAAAACCTCTGAAAACAATTATTTAGACAATTTGGAAAAAATTTGAACATTTGATTTTTGCCCTTTGGGGACTTTGTTCCTATTTTTAAAGTGGTGATTTTCTTCTACGTGCTGATTAAAAGATTTTTTGCTTGATAGCTTATAAGTATACTGAAAATTTTAAACAAATTGCATCATTGCGGTTATTGATTTTTGTGAAAAAAAGTGATTTTTGATCGATAGTTTTTGTAGAAAAAATCATTCATGTTTTTTTGTTTTGTAACAAAATCATCAAGTTTAAAATCACACGTATATTTTGGAAGAACACGGTGGCGCGATTTCAAGTTAAAGGGATCGAGAAATGTTGCCGGTTTGTAGGTTCATCTAAAACTTTAAAGCCTTATATCTCGGCGAGACAGAGGTTTCAGAAAAAACCGCTCAATAAAAAGTTTGCATTTTACCTAAATTACAAAATGTAAAAA
>JAQGCO010000168.1:0-13081 GCA_034700925.1 Acrobeloides cf. buchneri Gr-Nem-00862
ATAAAATTGCAAAAGACCATATTCGAAAATTCGTTGACCCTGAAAAGTTATTCTCGCTTGAAATTTTGCGTCTCGACGTCGAGATGAGCACTAACTGCAATTAGTGCTCCCCAACTTGCAATTAGTGCAGTATCGACACATTCGAGACGAATTAGTAGAAACCCTAAATGGCGTGTACGCCCAGTACGCTTCTCGAAAAATTTTTTCTCCAAATTGGCACTCGGGGGTTTTCGAGCACGATAAAACGATTGGCACAAGTCCCGAATTCCGAAAAAATTTTCTGACCCCCTTCGGGATACCCATGTTAAAAAATTTTTTCGTAGGGGGTCATGAAAATTTTTTGGACCTACTCCAATCGATTTCTCGTGTCCTTCGACGTTTATTTTTTTGAATTTATAATACTTTTTATTGAATTTTGTTATAATTATGGCAGAAGAATTTATGGAGTGGGAAAATAATGCGAATGATCCAGATGAAGCATAAGAAAATCGCAGAAGAGAAAAAATCAACCTTCGTTTTAGTTGAAATCGCTCAATTAGAAAAGTTGCTTCAAAGATGTCACACAAATGTGGTCGTCTCCCGAGTGGAGGGTATCACACGGGTACCCCGATAAGGGCTACGAAAATTTTTTTGGAACTCGGGGCTTGCGCCAATCGATTTCTCGTGCCCGAAAATCTCCGAGTACCAAAAATCAGCTAATTTGGAGAAAAATTTTTTTCGAGAAGCGTACTGGGCGTGCACCCCCTTTAAAAAGTGTCGCTGAAATTGAGTTTTGTCGCTGAAAAGTGAGTTTTGTCGGATAAAAATGCATTGTCGATATAAAATGAGTTTTATCGCACAAACGTGAAATTTTTCTCGCTGCAAAAACATCCAAAAGTCAATGATTTTTCGATACTACTAAAAGTATAGTCAACCCTCTATTATCCGACCCCCTCCCGTCGACCTCGATTATCCGATACCCTCCCGATGGGGGTTGGATTTGCGCGACTAACTTTTTTCTACCCGAAAAAGAAGTCTTGTGATGCTCACAAAAGTTGTGGCGCGTGAGCTCAGCTTTTCAATGACACCAAAACCAAGTCTCAAGCATTTAGGGTTTCCGAGATATTCCCATTTTACTAACGACATCCAATTTTCAACATGGCACAAAGCTCAACGGCCACTAGCTCGAAATTTTGTGAAGGAAAACTTTTTATTTTAGCATATTTTTCAGCATAGCTGGAAATTGGCATATACACCAAGGTCGTGACCTCCGAGTGTTAAATCAGTTTTTAAAATGCATAAAAATAATTTATAAGTATAAATAATCATGTCTTATTGACGATTTTTCCACTGACCCCATTTTTGGACATACTTTGGTCCGCCGTGACTACCATTTTAAAAGTTTCACCCATCTGTTACGTTGTACAAGATTTGACCATGAGATAAAATTGTTTATTACAGATGATCTGCATTGATGCAAACCAAAACACCTGAACCCCAATGAGAAAAGCCACTCTTCCACTTTTCCAAAAGAATGGTCATTTAATTATACAAACAATGACTTCCTACACACAATTTTCTTTCGTTCTTCAACGATTTTGGGACACCGGTCCTGGAGCGCCCTGAGGCACTTGGCTATTGTCCTCATGTCGAGTTTTCTGACAACGGTGGTGGCGCAACAACTCGTTTTCCGAAAAAGGCTCTAGTGGATGGGTAGATAGAGCGGAAGAAAGGAGAAGATTGCGCAAAACCTGATACATACAACCTGACAAACATACATTTTGGCTAGGCCTGCTGGTTATTTTCGTGTACAGAAAAACTAGCACTGGGCCGCGCGTGATTTTCGAGTTGGCGCGGGTCGTTTTTAGGCCATATATGCGGCCATATAAAGCTGGGAATTGGTGGGAAAGTTGGTCATAGTTGTGTGTTACTATTGTTTTGAATGGTTTGATTCGAGTGGTTTATTTTGTCACATGGCTAATGTATTCGTTTTAGTGTTGGCAACAATTCAAATTTTTGGTAATTTTTGCTACCTGGTATGAAATTTTTGGACAAATTTCTGAAACTTTTGTCTCCCCCCTAGTATTTCGACTTCGTGGGGGATTGAACCAGCGCCATATGGCGTAGAAAATTTTCTCTTCAAAAACTAATGATAGGTAACAATTTTTCATCCAATTTTAAGGGGGTTGCTTTTACAACTTTTTATGATTAGCTAAAATAAAAATTTCGACCCTGGTGGGGTCGAACCCGTGCCAATAATATGTATGGCCAGCATACTAGCCATTTGGCCATGCGCGACCAACTTTTTTTGAATTTCGCCATGAAACAGATTTTCTTATTGCAAATAAAGCTCGTTTTTAATAGAGTTTGGTGCCTAACACAAACGCTGATTTTACTGAAAAAAATTCTGCTTTTTGAGAAGAAACCAGGCAGGTGCCCCCCCCCCCTCCCCAGTGGGCCAAAATTTAAAAATCCCTGCACATTAGAAGGACGCCCATCTGCACGCTTCGTCCTACCAAGTTAAGAGGGCTAATCGTTAGTAGTACCCAATATTCAACTATTGTTTGTTTGTGAACTGACACATATGAAAAAATGCTTCCCTGTTTCAGGGAAGGCCTGTGTATTTAAGTGACACAGGCCTTCCTTGGATCAGGAAAGCGTTTTTTCGCTTTAAAAATGCCAATTCGGATTCCCCGCATGTTCCTACCCCTAGAGAGGTCATTTCTAGAAAAAATTTTGAAATTTTTTTCACGTGGGTGACCCCCCCCCCCCACTATTGTATAGTAGCTCCGAAATTTCTTCGAATGAAATTTTTCACAAACTGGAAATTTCACAACTTTTCTTTTCCGCTACCCTTAATGTCATATTTGAAAAATTTCAAAACAAAATCTCACTGTTCTACACTCTCGTTTAGCTTAATTAATGGTTTTGCGAAAATTACGGAAAATTTTCACGCCAGGGCAATCCCAATGGCTACATGAGTATATCAAACCACTTTTTCTAATCCTTTAATAAGCGATCCAAATCTTGTGGCTTGAGTGGATATTTTTATCCGCCAGCGTCTATGTACACAAGTTTCTCTGTTTAGTCGGCAAAAATGAAAATTTTTTAAAATATAAATGAGCTATAGTTTTAGGTCATAAATTGATTTTTTTTATTTAATTTTTGAAAAAAATGGGATTTTAATTTTTTTGAACTGATCAAAAGTCAATGAAAAGTTGTTCAAAATAATATTTGATAGATATTTAAAGACTTAGGTTTAGGCCTAAACTTAAGCCTAAGCCTAGGCTTAAGCCTAAACTTAAGCCAAGCTTAAATTTAAGCCTAAACCTAAGCCTAGGCTTAGGTTTAGGCTTAAAGGAGGTGACATTTATGGACTAATCCAAGAAAAAAATTTTCTAAAAAGATCATTTTTTGGGGTAAAATCATGCGAGAAATCGATTGCGCGCATCGCCGAAGTGTGAAAATGCTTTTTTCCCTGATCCTGGTTCAGAGAAAAATTGGGTTTTTGAAAAAAATGACAATTTTCGCTTCAAAAACACAATTTTTTCCTGAATCAGGGTCAGGGAAGCATTTTCCGCTTCGGCGATGCGCGCAATCGATTTCTCGCATGATTTTACCCCTAAAAATGATCTTTTTAGAAAAAATTTTTTCTTGGATTAGTCCATAAATGTTATCTCTTTAAGTTTAGGCTTAGGTCTAGACCTAAGCTTAAGCCTAGGCTTAGGTTTAGGATTAAGTTTGGGCTTAAGTTTAGGCCTAGGTTTAATCTTAGCTTAGGCTTTCACTTTCACATATTTTTATCTTCCAAAATTTCCATAACACTCATACATTTTTCAAATGATTGAGGCCAACAAATTTTGGCTATGTATTGCAACAAAGCGGATATTTTCCACCACCTGACACTTCCAACTTATCCGTCTCTCGCATCATTTTCATTTTTCATCGTCTTTAGGACCACCACTAAATTTTTGCCTGGATGCCAAATGGCTAATCAAATAACAAGTTTTTTGGTGATATGTTGATTTTTAATACTTGTATAGTATTTTTTTTGTTCAAAATTCGCATATTTTTGAAAATATAGTTTTGAAAAATTTGAATTTTGACATTAATTTTCAGATTTGTGTTGCTTGAAATTTCAAACAATTTCGTTTCAAAACACATAAATTTTCTGATTACAGGATGAGCCAAAAAATCGTACTTTTGCGTTTTTTTGGTGAAAAATTTTCAAAAATTTTTTTCAAAAATCACCTATAAGGGGTATTTTCATGCGAGAAATCGATTGCACGCTTTCTCGTATGAACATACCCCGTTATAGATGATTTTTGAAAAATTTTCGCCAAAAAAACGCAAAAGTACGGTGTGTTTTTTTGGCTCACCATGTAAAAATTCTAAAGAAGAAATGTAAAATTTTTTGCGCTAAAAACTTGTTGTTACACAAAAATCTTTCCTTTCCGGCCAAAATCATAAGACCTAATTGTACAAAAAAGTTTCTTTATTAATAATCCCTTTTGAGAAACTTTGCCGTAAAACTTTTTTTTACTCATACTTTTGATACGTGTATTCTACTTTCTAGGCGCCGAACAATCTAATTCATACCCGCACACGCATTTGTCCTTTTCTTTAAAATTACTATCAACTTGATTTCTTCCTTTATGGCTGCCACATACAGGGGAGTAGGATCATTGTGAGTAGTCCTACTTTTCCTTCAATTTTCCATTTGTACGGCCCCAATTGAAAATACTGGTTTTCGGAAGAAGTCCTTCTGAAATCGACAGACTGCCTTGTGTCCGAGTTTTTTTGGCCGGCTGGCACCCTTTTGAAAGTCTTATTTTGGAGACATACTACTGAGAAAGATGTTCTGTATTATGTGTATCTTTTGAAAGAGGCAGGAATGGAATGTGTGATAAATTTTATTAGATTTTTGGGGTACTTGTTATGAAATGTTTAAGAATAAAAAGGAGAAGAAAAAGCCTAGGCAAAAGCTAAACTTAAGTCATAAGCCTAAACCAAGCTTAAGCCTAGGCTTAGGACTAAGCTTAGTCCTAAGCCTAGGCTTAGACCTAAGCCTGGGTTTAAGCCTAAGCCTAAATTTCAAAAAAAATTTTATGGATGGGGGAAATTTTCATCTTTAATATTCTAAAGTCCTTATTTTTTCCGACTATTCGTATTCTATTGCTATATTATATAGTCCTAAAAAAATTTATTCAGACCATTCAAGGCTCTACAGTCAGGCTGAGGCGTTTGAAATATTCTACATGCCCCTAGATTCGAGTAATATTGCACTCGTCCCGGCCTGAGCGAGAGCCTTGTCGAACAACAAACAACAGTAGTTATCTATTATTCATCTTCCATATGTTCTACCATTGGTAAGAGCCAATCCAGCTAATTAATTAAAAAGTTCAAAATTTGCATATTTTATGAGTAGAATAAATGATTTTGTTATGATTTTTAATGCGTTTCCGCATCCGGCTTAAAGGACCAGTCCACTCGGAAAAACTCTGTGTAAAAATTATATTTTCGAAAAATTCATGAAAAATGGACCATTTTTTGTTTTTACTGCATGTTCTGAATCGTTGTAGTTTTTGGGATAATTACGTTTGAAATTGCATTCAAGTTTTCGTTGTAATACACAATTTTTTTTGAATTTTTGTGTGGAAAAATCGATTTTTGCATCGATTTTTAAATTTTCATAACATGAACATTGTAGCAATTTTTTATAACTCTATGAGACGAATAAAATTACGCCAAAATTTCCAATTTGAAAATTGTTTTGGGTTATTGAAACGAAAACATGAATCCGTTTTCGTCTCAATAACACAAAACAATTTTCAAATTGGATAATTTTGGTGTCATTTTGTCGTCTCATAGAGTTATAAAAAATTGCTACAATTATGAAAATTTAAAAAATCGATTTTTCCGCAAAAAATTCAAAAAAGTTTGTGTATTACAACGAAAACATGAATGCAATTTCAAATTTCAAACGCAATTATTCAAAAACTGCAACGATTCAGGACATGCCGTAAAAACAAAAAATGCTCCATTTTTCATGAATTTTCCGAATATATAATTTTACGTAGAGTTTTTTCCGAGTAGACTGGTCCTTTAAACTTTTGTAAACAATAGTCAAGTGGCTAGGACGCCAGAGGGCTGGTTCGATTCCACTTGGAGCGATCTCTTTTTTATGCAGTCAAAATCAAAAATTAAATTTTTTTCTCAAAAATCGAAAATTTTTGCTCAAAAATTGAATTTTTTTTCTTAAAAATTGAATTTTTGCTCAAAAATCGAAATTGTGCTCAAAAATTGAATTTTTATAGAAAAATAATATCATCATCGTGTCCCTCGTATAAAAATACCTATGTGCAAAAATTTTTATCAATTTTTAATGATGCGAAAAGAAATTTCCCCGAGCGGGATCGAACCCATTCCTTCAATACGTGCACCTGGCGTCCTAACCACTTGAATACGGGGAACAAAAAATTAAGTTAATCAGAATCGACTATAACAAGCATAGTGTAAAACACAAATTCATTGCACCTTATTTTTTTATTTGATAATCTTTTGTCAGACACACGTGTCCTCTTTCTCATCTGCTCAAAAATAGCAGCAGCACATAGCCTAGGGTGAGTTCAAGGGTCATAAACTTTCTTCATCTTAAACACTATTCAATGAATGAGGAAATGTGCTGCTGCTGAAAGAACAAGTGCAAGTCTACCATGGCCAGAAATATATTCCAATGCACACCGGCCGACTCATTTATCAACCGATTCCCGATCAATGAACCTATATCAAAAAGAAGAAAAAGAAGGCACTGAGTTGGGTTCAAAGGGAAAAGGAAGAACAAAAAATCGCTCGATAGGCTCTTTGGCCATTCGAGAGGCCATGAGTTTTGAGCTGTGTTGATGAGCTAAATTTTCATTTTTTTATTTATTTTTTAGGGCAATTTTTGCACCAAAAAATGAAACGGGTCGAAGCGTTGAAGGGACTTTTGCCCAATCATATGGGGTCTTATTACAAAACACCTCTGTTGATAGAAAGAGGTGAGATGCAATTTTTATACGACGCTGATGGGAAGAAATATTTGGACATGTTTGGTGGAATAGTGACTGTTTCGGTTGGGCATTGTCATCCGTAAGTGCATATATACCTAAACTCTGATCTCACGGCGAGATTCTGCGCTCATGGCCAAATAGCTAGGACGCTGGGCATTCATGCTTTAGTCGCGAGTTCGATCCCACTAGGGTCGAAATTTTTATTTTAGCGAATCATAAAAAGTTGTAAAAGCAAACTCCTCTTAAAATTACATGAAAATTTTTTGCCTATCATTAGTTTTTATCAAAAATTCGATTTTGAGCAAAATTCGATTTTGAACAAAAATTCGATTTTGAGAAAAAATTCGATTTTTGAATAAAAATTTTGATTTTCAAAATTTTTTTTGTTCATTTCAGGGCGCAAAATTTTTTCTCCATAAAAATTTTGAAATTCAAACGTTTCAACCTTACCGGGATCAAACCTGCGGGCCCAACTTTGCTTAACTTGCCAGATCGGGCTGTCGGCTTCTTTATCAACTTCGCTATGGAGCGCTAACTTATTTCGATCATTCTCATGAAACAGATTATACTTCAAGAAAACATTTTTTTAGAAAAGTTAACGAGGCTCTAAAAAAACAAGCCGATAAACTATGGCACACGACTTCAATCTACCTCACTACTCCAATTTATGAATATGCCAAAAAATTAACAGATAAGCTGCCAGATCATTTGAAAGTAAGTGTTAAAAAGGACATGCCGAGGAAAAAATTTCATACTCATGGTACAGGAGCAAGTGGCGCAAAATTCATCTTGAATGGGGAGGGTTCGATTTCCAGAGGTCAAATTTTATTTCCATCCGAAAAGGTGAAGGCAAAGGTCAAAATTTTAAAAAAATTTCGCCATTCGATTCAGCTTGACGAGCGCCTCAAAACGAGTATCATATCATGGGATTTGTGGGTTTTGCCCATGGCCGAGTGGCTAAAGAGCTCGGCCTTCACTCAAAGGGCGCGGGTTCGATCCTGCACCAAAAGCCATTTTTATATTTTGTTGTCAAAATTCATGAAAATTTTTGCATATCTATATTTTTATGCGGGGAACACGATGGCGTTATTATTTTTTCATGAAAACTTTTGGAAAATTTGAAAAAATCTCATTCAATTTTTCCAAAAGTTTTCATGGGAAAATAATAGCGCCATTGTGTTCCCCGCATAAAAATATGGATATGCAAAAATTTTTATGAATTTTGACAACTAAATATAAAAAATGACTTTTGGCGCGGGATCGAACTCGCGTACATTGAATGAAGGCCGAGCGCTTTAGCCACTCGGCATGGACAAAACCCACAAACCCCCCATGATATGGTGCTCGTTTTGAAGCGCTCGGCGAGCTGAGTCGATTGGCGACATTTTTTAAAATTTTGACCCTGGACCCACTGCACAGCTTTTCTTGAATCCGAAGAATTTTTACCCCAAAAGGGGTCGTTTTTAGGCAAAAATCGCATTTTTGCAACTTTTCGCTGCAATACATAATACGTCTTCCCTGAATCAGGGAAGCGTTTTTTCGCTTCGAAAATGTCAAAGCGGATTTTCCGCATGTTTTACTCCTAGAGGGACCATATTTAGAACAATTTTCACGTGGGTTGCCCCCTAATAGCTCCAAAGTTATATATAATAAATTTTAGGTCTGTTTCTTTGTAAATTCTGGCTCGGAAGCAAATGATTTAGCCATAGAACTTGCCAGATTACATACCGGAAGATTTGACATGTTATCTATGAGGAATGGATATCATGGCATGACACAAACAGTATTAGGCTGTACTAATTTAGGAACCTGGAAGCAGCCGTTGCCCTCAGGATTTGGGATTTTGAAGGCCCCATGCCCAGATCCATATCATGGCCCATGGGGAGGCTCGAGGTGTCGAGATTCTCCAGTAAAGTTGAAACGAGATTGTCATTGCTTAGGAGGTAAGGAAGTTAGATGGTCCAGTGGCAAAAGTGTTTCTTTTCGTTTCTACGCATTTTTGACACTTTTCGCTTCAATAAACAGCCTTCCCTGGATCAGGGAAGCATTTTTTCGCTTTGAAAATGACAAATTCGGATTCCCCGCATGTTTTTACTCCTAGAGGGGTCATTTCCAGAAAAAATTTTTGAAAATTTTTTCACATGGGTGGCCTCCTTATTGTGTAGTAGCTCCAATTTTTATCATATCATCTATAGCCATTTTCCGGTTGCTTTAAAGCTTTGCAAGCCATAGTCAAGTGGTTAGGGCTCTAGAACACGCACTAAAGGGTAGGGTTCGATCTCGCTTGTAGCGATTTATTTTTGCATCAATTCAAAATTGATGAAAATTTTTGCACATAGGTATTTTTATGCGAGAAACACGATATTGATATTAATTTTTTACGGTAAATATTTTTTTCAACTTTTTATGCAAATTTTGACTTTATTGAAATTTAAAAAAAAATAATTTTTCATGTAAAATAATATCATTTAACTCGCAAAAAAATTGTTTGAATGCTGCAAAAAGAAATTGCTCCGAGTGGGATCGAACCCGCCCCTTCAGTTCGTTCGTCTGGTGTCCTGACCACTTGACTATGAGCAAAAATTTTGAACCTAGCGCAGAAGGGGGCTATATATAGAAAATAATTTTTTTAGACGATTGCCAAGCCTCGAGAAAATATTTCAAAGATTTTGAAGATGTTTTGAATTATGATTTTCCTGCCAGCACAGGTCCCGCCGCGTTTCTAGTCGAGTCTATACAGGGTGTTGGTGGGACGGTGCAATTCCCAAAAGGATTTTTGCAAAAAGCCTTCAAAGCAGTTCAGAAAAGAGAAGGCTTATGTATTAGCGATGAAGTAAGCATAACAGTGTCGCATGGCCAAGTGGTAAATGGCGCCGAAAACAGGCTTGATTGACCCCGCCAGGATCAAAATTTCAAATTTTAAGTGAATTTAACAATGAAAAATTTATACTGGTGGGATCGAACCATCTCCATATAAGCTTGACGTAATTTACCACTTCGCCATGTGGCCCCAAATTTTTTTCCTCTCGAATTTTTTATCAATATGCATAAATTTTTAGGTCCAAACAGGATTTGGACGTCTAGGATCTCATTTTTGGGGCTTTGAGGCCCATGGCGTTCGCCCCGATATCGTGACCATGGCCAAGGGCATAGGCAATGGCTACCCGATGGGTGCTGTGGTAACAACCAAAGAGATAGCCGCAAGCCTTGGCAGAGCTTTGTATTTCAACACTTTTGGAGGAAATCCAATTGCTTGTGCGGTTGGAAGCGCTGTTCTTGATGTAAGAATTTTTTTAAAACTAAGTCTGTCTTCATGAGACGAAAACCCTGAAAATCAGGGTCATCATAAAAATATTTAGATTTATTTCAAAAATCCAACAATTCATACTTTCTTGTCATTGCCAAGAAAAGTCTGGCAAATAGGGTCAAAATCGAAGACTTTATGAGGCTTAAGCTAAGCTCAAACTTAAGCCCAAGACTAGGCTAAGCCCAAGCCTAACAAGGAAAGTTTCCAGTCGTGGTTTCTTCGATTTTGGCCAAACATGCGCGAATTTTTTACCCATGGTGGGAGTACTAAAAAACCGCAAAAATTTTTTCCGACCGTCACTCCTATGAGAAGATAGAGCCGAAAATGTGGTTTTTGGGATCAAAATTAGGGTTCAGAGATACCCTCATAATTTTTTATAGATAAAAGCTTTTTCAATAATTTAAAAAGTATGTGTTATAGGATGGAAAGACGCAAATAATGATAGATTAACTTTGGTCTCAAGCTTTTGTCTTCATGGCTAAAAACGCCTTATAAAAATGATACCATTTTTCTTAAGGAAAATCGAACTTTCGGGGGTCTCATTTCGACTTTATTTTGCCCAGTTCGATTTTAAATCGACTTAAAAAACTGTTTCTAGGTCAGAAAAACACTTTCTGATCATTTTGGGCATAGATTATGAAAGTTCGATTTTCGATCCCCGTTGGACCTTCAGGCTGGGGACCCCAAGGGGATCAAAAATCGAACTTTCATAATCTATGCCCAAAATGATCAGAGACTGGAAACTTTCCTTGTAAGCCCAAACCTAAGCTTTAGGCTTAAGCTAAGCCTAAGCCCAAGTCTAGACTAAGCATAAACTCAAGCTTAAGCCTAAGCTTAGGCTAAGCTCAAGCTTAAGCCCAAAACTAGGCTAAGCCTTAGGCTTAAGCTAAGCCCAAGCTTAAGCCAGACTAAGCCTAGGCTAAGCTTAAGTCCAAGCCTAGGCTAACAAGGGAAGGTCCCCAATTGTAAGTCCAACACCTATATCAAAAACATGTTTAAACGATAGAGCATAGTCGATTGTTTTGTAAAAATGACAAAATTATCGGCAACCGAGCTCATCTACGGGGGTAGCGGAGGCCCCGAAGTCCAAAAATTGCTTGAAAACGTCATTTTCAAGCAAAAGTCACATGATCAAAATCGATAAAAATCGACTTCTTTCAATGAAAAATTGACATATTTTACCGTTTTTGACTGTGGCGAACAATTTCTGATCATTTTTGGAAAAAATTGGCAATTTTTTCAAAAATCGATTTTTCGAACCTTAACTCAGACTAGGGGGATTAGGGTGTCCAAAAATCGATTTTTGAAAAAATTGCCAATTTTTTCCAAAAATGATCAGAAATTGAAAGAAGAAAAAAAAAACGCCACAGTCAAAAACGGTAAAATGTGTCAATTTTTCATTGAAAGAAGTCGATTTTCATCGATTTTGATCATGTGACTTTTGCTTGAAAATGACGTTTTCAAGCAATTTTTGGACTTCGGGGCCTCCGCTACCCCCGTAGATGAGCTCGGTTGCCGATAATTTTGTCATTTTTACAAAACAATCGACTATGCTCTATCGTTTAAACATGTTTTTGATATAGGTGTTGGACTTACAATTGGGGACCTTCCCTTGTAAGCCCAAGCCTAAGCTTAAGCCTTAGGGCCTATGTTGAGCCCAAGCCTAAGCCTAGGCTAAGCCTTTTAACATCACACAAATTTAACTTTTAATATTTTTGAAAACATTTTTCATGAGTTATAAAAATTTTCAGTAACTCTTTTTTGCGCAAAAATGCCCCTCTTCAAAATCCATCTTCAAATAACAAAAAAACCTTAAGAATTTGTTAGGGTGATCGATTACGAAAATCGAAGATTTTTCGCATGATAAATATCATTTTTACGAGCTCATTAAAAACCGTTGACCTTTCATTTTTCATCCGACGTACTTTAAACATTTTTGTAGTTGTGACAAGTCTGTGATCGAACGCTGAAATATTTTTGCGCGCAAAAATTCGATAAAAAATAGTATTTTTGAAAATTTTCCACCTCTTTTATTTTTAGATCAAAGAAAAAAACTCCAAAAATTATCAATTTTTAAATTTTTGTTGTTGTAAAAAATTTGATTTTTTTTTATCAAATTTGCGTGTTCGAATTTTTTTTAATTTATAAAACTTTTTCACCCCCTAAATTTTTAGGTGATTAAAAATGAGAAACTCCAAGAGAACGCCGCCGAAGTTGGCACTTATTTCTTGAAACAACTCGCCTCCATCGACTCTCCACTAATCGGCGATGTGCGCGGCAAAGGTCTAATGATTGGAGTGGAGCTGATTGACGAGACCGGCGGGCCATTGCCACGAGAACGAATGGCCGAAATCTTCGAGGGCATCAAAGAGCGTGGAGTATTGGTGGGAAAAGGTGGACTGAAGGGAAATGTCTTGAGAATCAAGCCGCCGATGTGCATCAACAAGCAAGATGTGGACAAGGCGGTTGAGGCGATTGCCGATACGCTCAAGAAAGGAAAATAAAAGCGCCGTTTTTTGTTTTCATGCATTATTTAAAGGGGGTGTAGATCAAGGCCGGATCTCGGTCGGAAAATTTTGTTTAAATGACTTTCTAGGGATAATTTATGCGGGGAATTGATTGCAACCATTTTCAGAGCGTGAAAACGCTTTCCTGACCCTGATTCAGGCAATTTTAGGGTATTTTTTACTACCTCTTGAAATTGTTTCACAATAAAAATACCCTAAAATTGCCTGAATCAGGG
>JAQGCO010000169.1:0-13074 GCA_034700925.1 Acrobeloides cf. buchneri Gr-Nem-00862
TAACTCTTAAATTTAAGAGTAGCGATTTCCTCATCAGCGTGAGAGTAATTTCTCTTACTCACTTTTTTTAGCGTGTAGTTATATTTTCGTTTTCAAACTATAATATAATATTTTATAGTTATATTATATTTTGAAATTATAGAATACAACACTGGTGGGAAACCTACAAGTTACTCATAATTGTGTAGCTATTGGTCTGAAAAAATTCTCAATCGAAAATTTAAAAAATATATTTTATCTGGCAAAAGATAATACAAAAATGTTAAAAACAGGCGTAGGGACTCCAAAAACAAACAAATGTATCCACTCCGGGGATGCGTTGAATTACTACCAAAAAAATGAATACGTGTTACCCAAGGGAAAAAATTCGAATAAGTCTGATTTCGATGTTTTTGGTGTCAATCGTCTTCTCTCATCGTCCCCTACAACTTTTGTTTTAGCGTCCCGGGTTTAAATCAAGCGTTCTCGAGATCGTACGACAAACGTATTACAGTCGGCGCTCGATAAACCGATACCCCAGTTTATCAAATTTCCGGGGGCGGGTGTCGGTTTATCGAGATCTTTTTAAATAAAATTTCATCACAAAATTTTGTATATGTTTAATGTAGGATTTTTACATGAATTTTGAACCCAAAATTTTTTTCTAAAAATGACCCCTATCGGATTAATTTTATGCGGGGAATTGCTTGCGCATATACTGCTGCGCGAAAACGCTTCGCAGACCCCGATTCGGGGAAAAATACAAAAAATCATTTTCGCTTCAAACCCAATTTTTTCCCTGAATAGTGAAGCGTTATTTCGCAATTTTACAAATTCTTCCACCCCTATCTGTCGATGTGTGTTTCCTAGTGACCTTTTTAAATATTGTTTGACATCAAAATTTGTGATATGGAACTTGTCACTTTTAACTTATAACATATGTCAAGAAATTTATCAGAGCTTTTTTAAATAAAATATTTATTCAAAAATTTTAAAATTATAAATTTAAGGAAAAGAAATTTAATGCAATTTTAAAGAGTTTTATGTTAAATTATAGGTCGCATTTCCATCTTAAATACTTTTATTTTTCTCCACAACTTTATATCGACTATTTTAAAATGTAAAAGGCACACCATTTTCATCCATTGTAAAATAATCTGTCTTTATCGAATACATTGTGTTAGTATAGTGTATAACTTTTTAAATCTTCCTTCTTTAATACAATTTTCTTCTTTGGAATTTTCGGCCCATTTAAGACGTTGATAAATTCCTTATTCTTAAATTTTTCAGCATAATAAATAGCTGTAAAGCCTTCGTTGTCTTTTATTGAAGGATCTGCACCATTTTCCAAAAGTAAGCATATAAGATCGACATCGATGAATTTATGTAAATTTTATACCTTGTTCAAAACCCCTAAAATTCAATAGTACGACCGTAGCTCTATTGGGTTAGCTCGGATCAAAAAATTGTAAACTACAAAAATGTAGGCCAAAAAAGTGCTCAAAAATTTAAAAAAAGTTTATTTGAAAACATTTTATTTTCACTGAGATATAGTGCTTTTACTGTTTTCACTCATACTTTGCTCTAAACCTATAGGCCTCAGCTTCTAGAGCGTGTATCTCAGCGAAGTTTTGAGTCAACAGCAAGACATATTCGTAAGTCCGGTATATAGTAGTAAATTTTAGAACACTTTTCAGACAATTCATTTTTCAAGTTGTTACCTCGATTTTTAATAATCTTCAGACAATCTGTCTTAATTTCCGTTTTCGACACATTACTAAGAAAGATATGTATATTCTATGAAGAATTGTAAAGAAGCTTATATTTTTATTGAGTAAGTGTAATCCCTCTTCGAAAACAGTGAATGTATCCTCAAATCTCATTTTTTGATTGTTCAACATCCTTGCCCCCGTATGATACTTTAATCGTAAACAATCAAGCGCTAGAATTAATTTCCGTATCCGTCACATAAAAAAAAAGAGATTTCTATTCTATAAAGAATTGTAAAGATGCTTATACTTGTATCCCTCTTCGAAAACAGTGAATGTATTCTCAAATCTCATTTTTTGATTGTTCGACATCCTTGCCCCCGTATGATACTCTATTCGTAAACAATCAAGCGTTAGAATTAATTTCGGTTTTCGTCACATTACTAAAAAAGAGATATCTATTCTATGAAGAATTGTAAAGATGCTTATATTTTATCAATTGAATATAATCCCTCTTATAGAACAATGAATGTATTCTAAACAGGGTTGTTGCGCACTTGAACAAAAACCGAGTTCACATACAGTAGCGGGTAAAAGTCTTTGAGCAAAGGAGAAAGACTTTTGCCCGCTACTTTGCTCAAAGACTTTTGCCCGCTACTGTATGTTTCAATGCAAGAAAATATTGAAGCCATGGAGTTGATTTTCAAAGTCAGATTAACAGGCCCTGGGGACCTAGACCACAAATGCGAATTTTTACCTCTCAAATTTTCACATATCGAAATAAATTGCCATAGCTCCATGAATATATATGATTATGACAAAGTTTTATATACAAAAATGTAGCTCGTGATTAGGACTATTCAACAAAAAATATCTTTAACACAAGCGGAAACTCGGCCCGATAGGGCCGAGTTTCTGCTTGTGTTTTCGCATACCAGCAATCGATATACAGTTGAATTTCAGAACAACTCTTGAAAATGAATATACAAAAACGATCGGTCCGGGGACCCCACCCAATTATATTTTCAAAAGTATCATATTAGGGATAAATTTTGGCATAGAATCTGAATTTCGCATTGAAAACATGAACCCTCTCAGAAGAGGGGGTTTTGCATTTTTAAAAATTTCGAATAGCCATCTGCCCACGTATGAGTTTAACTCGAATTTTATGCTTTTACTTAACCCTTTAAGCACCACTATATTTTTGCGGTGTCTGGAATTTAAAAAATCATTATTTCCGGTACTGATAGACCCTCTAGATCATAGGTGAACGGGAGGGGGGGGGGGTGAATATTTCAAGAAAAAAAGCGCTCCCCTCCCCTGTGAGCAAAAAAAAATAAAAAACCATAAATTTCGTTCCGGGCGCAAAAAAATGCGCCCCTTAAACAATTCACCCCCTGCTCACCTATGCTCTAGATGACTTTTTTTCGAAATATAATCAAAAAAATTTTCAATCATTCAGGGGCGAGTTCGAACCCCGGTATCAGATCAGCTTTTTTGCATTTTTATATTTCTAAGTTTTTAGCATAAAAGATATTGATTTTGGCATAAAAATCCATAACAATTTAGAAAATTTTCGGATGGTTGAGTACCATTTTGAGATGTTTGAAGATTTAGGGTGATAGAAGATACTTTTGAAGACCTATTCCGACTCATATAAAAATTCAAGTTTTGAAATATGAATAAAATGTGTAGATCTGATCAAGTTCTATATCCTATACTTTGGTTTAACTCAATATCAATCTTAGATTTTTCTATAGAGCTTCATAAAGTTTTGTAGCACCGGTGCTACAGTTGTATATAAAAAGGTTAAAAACGGCGTATTATGCATAAAAAATCGATTTTTAAAATGCAACCAAAAATCGGATTCTTAAATTTGTTTTTTAAAATTTTTCCACTAAAAATGAAGTCGTAAAAAAAGTTTTAATATTCAAGTTATAGCCTTATACTAGAGGAACACAATGATTGGACGGTGTTATGATCGTAACAACTTCTTGACAGAATATATTTATTAGAATTGAAATAAACAATAAAGATAGCAGCAGCACGATTATAGGCTATAGCCCATTTCAATCCATAATCCTAGCGGATTTCTTAAAAGTTAGTAAGGAGCGATCCCGTCCGATCTGGCAAGTTAAGCAACTGGGGCCAGACGGAAATCAGATTTGGAAACAAATTGGCTGAGATAAATTCGAAAAAAGTTGCATCCATTCCTAAAGACTGCAGTCAAAAATGGGTTAAACCTCAAAGCTGAAGCTTCAAAATTTTCTTTTTTTTCCTTTACTCGAAACATATGTGGAGATTTGTGACATCATTGTTCTCAAATCCCATCTTGTATTTCAAAAATTTTGTTTTTCAAAATGTATCAGAATACGCGTAACTATTCAAAAGTAAAATAATAAAGAGATCATAGGTCGGCAAGGTGGGGGGAGGGGACCCCCGATGAGGTGGTCCCCCACTACCTCCACCAAAAAAACGAAAATGGGTTTTTTTTTAGTCTTCTGCACCCAATTTTTATGGACCACCTCATATGTTCGGCGGGGTCTATGTGTGATCACTCCTCAATTTTGGGCCCATGAGTGCGTGGTCCCCCCTCAATTTTGGGTCCGTGCGTGCGTGGGTCAGGGGGGGAGGCTCCTCCCCCCTTGCCGACCTATGAAAGAGATTATTATGGATGAATAAGGCATGAATAGATAAAATTTTTAAATATAAATAGCGGATTTTGTTCCGCCTATACTCCATTGCTTGAGATTATACTTTTCTCTTTACAAATCTTCAGTTACACACCGCTTGTTTGCTTCTAAATGGGTCTGTTTCTATTGCTAAATCACGAAAAGTGGTATGAGATATATGAGAAGAATTGTTCGGTGTACTCGATTCAAGAATGGCATGCAATGGGGACTCCAAATGTGTTTATTGGGACTGTTTTTATGACTTTTGGGATGATTTTTCTTGTGAGCCGTTCTTAGTCATAGTTTAATTCACAAGAATTATAGGTGTTATATATCCCATTCATTTTTGCCATGATAAAACCGGAGTTAATCCAATACTCTTGTTATAAGTTTATGCTCTTATTGGGTTTCATCGACTTAGGTGGCGTAGTTTCTGTTGGAATTTTTATGGGTATTCAAGCCATGCTTGGAAGTCATTATTGTGAACACCCGCTCTTATGGTTTGTGGTCGGAGCCGTAGCTACATGTAATATATACAGAGTGTAGCTGTAAATAAGGATCCGTAAATAAGGAATTTATTAAAACGGGCCCTGGCAAATTTTCTAAGTGTGAATCAAGTATCGGTATCTTTACAAAAAATGAAGCTCGTGATTCCAGCTTTCCAATGAGTGCTAGATCACATCTTGAAACGCTTTCTTCGCTGAGTTATGCTCAAAAAACCATCCGTTTCCTTATTTCCGGAATCCGTAAATACGGATTCAGGAAATATGGAAACAGATGAATTTTTGAGCATAACTCAGCGAAGAAAGTGTTTCAAGAAGTGATCTAGACTTATTGGAAAATGGAATCACGAGCTTCATTTTTTTGTATTTTTTTTGAATTTTTCACATTTTTCCGATTTTTTCAAAATTATTAATTTTTTCAAATTTTTGATTGATTTTTGAATTTTTTGAATGCTTAATTGTTTGAATTTTTATAATTTTTCGAATTTTTTCAACAATGCAAAAACGAGATTCGTTGAGCTGGTTGCAAGCGAGAGCACTTCTGCTGCACCATGAGAGCAAGTAATGAAAATTTTAACACATTATACTACATGCCTTTAGCCAAACGACCAATTTTCAAAAATATTTTTTCAAATGGGTTTGAAAAAAAATTTTCTTTTGGGATACATGTTTTTTTAAGACAGTTTGTCTGAAAAATTTTAAATCATCCTTATGGAGAAGGTACCAACTTGAAAATTGAATTAGCAATTTTTTACCTTACAAAGAATTATGCGCCTAAAAACCCAAGTACAAAAATTATACTCGAAATTTTATGAGGAGCAACATTTTAAAACATCACTTTCAACGGAAAGTTCATTTTGGGGGTCAAAAATTCGATTATATACCTATATCCTGTAATATGCGAATTATAGACTAGCATAAAGATGGACTATTATGTCATACAGAGACAAAGTCGATTTTTGAAATTTTTTATCCAAACATTGCACCTAAGCATGTAGTTTCAAAAAACATTTTCAAACCTGGCTGCATTTTTACCTACGATTTTCTAGAGATGAATTTATGCAAATTTTATACCTTTTTCAAAATCCCTAAAATTCAATAAAACGACCGTAGCTCTATAGGGTTAGCTCGGATCAAAAAGTTGTAAGCTATAAAAATATAGGCTAAAAAAGTGCTCAAAAATTTAAAAAAGTTTATTTGAAAACTTTTGAACACTTTTCAGAAAATTCAATTTTCAAGTTGGTACCTCCTCCATAAGGATGATTTAAAAATTTTCAGACAAACTGCCTTAAGATGACAGAGATCGATGACACAATAAACAAAATTAGCGTCTTTAATATATAAAGATATCTCAGAAACTAGCACCGGGGTGACCGTAGTAAAAATCTTTCTCCGAATAAGCTAAAAGTTGGTATACTACCTTTTTTGAGATCGCTGATCATGAATTTGAAGTCCGTTTTCGATTCGAGCTAACCCCACCAAGATACGGGATATGCGAATTTCGGTTATCAATGATACATTCAAATGGCCATAACTCCGTCAGATTATGTCTGATGATTTTGGTGTCTTTGGAAAGCTAACGACTTCTACTTCAACTTCAACTTTTGTGAAAACCACTTTTTGAAAAAACCTCATACTTTCGAGATGTAGCGATTTTCCCGTTTTCTTGACTGTCCCAAAATTCGCATATCCTGCCATATCTTTTCAGAGGATGGGTGAGCGGGTCAATTTGAAGTGCCTAAAAGTTAGATCATGACCTCAGCTTTCCAACGACACCTTACTCGAGGCATAAATCGATCCACATGGAATAGAAACACCATTTTTTCACATAGGACTAAAATACGAGTTTTTTAAAAATTAGTCAAAACTTAAAATTAACGCTAGATTCGGATTCCTCATCACGAAAAACCTCTGAAAAACTGTTTTTCGAGCCATTTACGCGTTATTTTGACACAGAAAACGCCATGTGGATCGATTTATGCCTCGAGTAAGATGTCGTTGGAAAGCTGAGGTCATGAACTAACTTTTAGGCTCTTCAAATTGAACGCTCGCCTCCTGAAAAGATATGGCAGAATATGCGAATTTTGGGACAGTCAAGAAAACGGGAAAATCGCTATATCTCGAAAGTATGAGGTTTTTTCAAAAAGTGGTCTTCACAAAAGTTGAAGTAGAAGTCATTAGCTTTCCAAAGACACCAAAATCATCAGATTTGGACATAACCTGACGGAGTTATGGCCATTTAAATGTATCATTGATAACCGAAATTCGCATATCCCGTATCTCGGTGGGGTTAGCTCGGATCGAAAACGGACTTCAAATTCGTGATCAGCGACCTCAAAAACGGTAATATACCAACTTTTAGCTTATTCGGAGAAAGATTTTTACTACGGCCACCCCTTTCCTGGGCTCGATTCGAAAAGTTGAGATATCCTCTCTTAAAAAATATCTGAAGTGTTTCACAAAGTACCTTTAAAAAAAATTTTCCAAACTTTTTTTCATTTTATTCTGAAAGAGGGCCTCAAAAACGGCCATTCCCAAAATTTCATCAAAAAATCTTTTTCCTCGGACTCTATGAATTTTTGAATTTTAAGGTAAATCAATGAAAATAAGCCAAAAAGGGTCATTTTCATTGATTTACCTAAAAATTCATAGAGGGGCGAGAAAAATATTTTTTCGAAGAAATTTTGGGAATGATCGCTTTTTGAGACCCTCTTTCAGAATAAATAAAAAAAATTTGAAAAAGATTCTTAAAAATTAATTTATCTTATTTGTAGCTTGTTGGCATGGAGCAAGTTTGACTTGTTTTTTATTGGCGTGGAATCGTTTCTTTGAACTTCTATTCCCAAAAATCACTAAGATCTTATATCATTGGGTGGCTATGTATTTTTGGTTAGCACTTCCACCAGCGTTTATGTGTTATGTTTGGACTAAGAGTGTCTGCTATTATAACACCATCTTCCATGCAGCTAATTTTGATCCTTTTTATGGAGTCCCGGGTCTAGAAGGATACACCTTGGTAAAAATATATATTATTATTAAAATTAATTAAAATTTAAGTTCACAAAAGAAACAGTTTATCCGCTATACAACAGCTACTTAGTCGCGAGTATGGTAATCCCATATGGGATCCTTTGTGTGGTGATTAGTATACAATCATATGTTTATCATACCCCTAAAATTACAAAGCTTCAACGCATAGTAAGTAGGTGAAAAGGAGTGAGGGAGAGGGTTGTGTCGACCTGCACTTCCCATACACCATGCTCCTAACAAAGGAGGTGTTGGAAGCAGATGAGAATGAGGTAGGTAGATCCCCCCCCTCAACCACGCGCGACCCTAAAAATTTGAAAAAAGGAGGAGTAAGGGGGTTCGGACCCCCTTATAGGAGGAGTCAAACTCATAAAAAATGACCAAAAGTGTGAAATTTTCCAAAGAAAACATCATAAAAATCCTAAATTTAGACGAAAAATCAAAATTGTGAACAAAAATGTTATATTTTTCATTACTCCCACCCCTTCATCCGCGCGGAAGGATATGCAATATTTTTACCCAGCCTCCCCCACGCGGGGAACTTACTCCATTTCCTGGCGAAAGGGAAAAAATTGATTTTCATGGTCTAGAGGATTTCGTAGTTAGTGAATAACCATTCTCGGGTAGGTTGATATACATTTAGAAAGTAAACATTTCGGAAGTAACATTTCGAAAGTGATTGGGGCTCCTTGTGATATTCCGGAAGTAAAGTCCTTTTCCGCCGCCAATGGGGAAAAAAGTCCGGGGGCGATGGCCAAGTGGTCCAAAGCGCAGCCCATCCGATCTGGCAAGATAAGCAACGTTGGGCCCGCAGGTTCGATCCCACTAGGGCAAAATTTTGATCACTTTCGAAATGTGTTCTGAACTTCCGAAACGTTTATTTTCGAAATGTATATCAACCCTCGGGTACGATCATACCCAATCATATACGTTTTTGCCTATCTCTAAAAATACCAGAAACCAAAAATTAAAAAATAACGTCAAAACATACCTGGGCAGAGGGGGGGGGGTGCAATCGATCAGATTTTCCGGAGGGGTATGGCCATTTTTTCCGGGGGTCCCAAATTTTCGAAAAAAGTCATATTTGAAAAAAAAACCTATTTTTCAGGCAAATTTTTGAAAAAAAATCTATTGTTCAGACAAATCTTCGAAAAACCCTATTTTTCAGGCAATTTTTACTACCTTTTTATATTTTTAGGCCTGATTTTCCGGGGAGGTCTGCCCATTTTTCCGGGGGCGGTGCAATTGCACCCCCTGTCCAGGTATGCGTCGAAATCGTGTTCCCCACATGAAAACCACCAGGGATCCAAAATCCAGTAATTTTCGTAAATAGGCAAAAACTCATAGGAGGGGGTGGGGGATCGAACCCGAGAGGGTTATTCACAAACTGCCGAAATCCACTAGATCCTAAATGCGCATCATATTTTTCCGTCGTCTGAAATTTAAAAAATTGTTATTTCCGGTCCTGATAGACCCTTTAGATTAGAGTCCGGTACCGAACCAAAAATTTTCGGTTTTTTACATTCGCTCGGTTTTAGGTTTCGGTTTTTCGGTTGGGTCTTTCGGTTTTGGACCAATTTAAAAATTTTAGTTATGAAGGATAGAAAACTTGAAAATTTTCGAAATTCGAGAAAATTTTTTAAAAATTTCGAAAAATTGTAGTCCAGGAAATTTTCGGTTTATTTCTTCGGTTTTCTTCATTCAGTTTTGGCTAAAAAATTCGGTTTTTCGATCTCGGTATCGGACTTTACTTTAGATGACGATTGTGAATTTTTTTCGAAAAATCACCTGGTTCGAACCCCGATACCAGACCAACTTTTTTTGCATTTTTTGTTTTTCTAAGTTTTTAGTATAGAAAAGATAGATTTCGGTATAAAAATAAGGATCTGTAACAATTCGGAAAATTTTTGGATGGTTGAGTGCCATTTTGAAGGGTTTGAAGATTTAGAAGCTATTTTCAAAGACCTATTCCGACTCGTGTATAAAAATTTGAATTTTAAAATAATAAATGTATAGATCTAAACAAGTTCTTCATGCCTATACTTGAAATTAACCCAATATCAATGGTAGATTTTTCACTTTAGCTCGATAAAGTTTTTCTCATATATGATACAGTGCGCATTTAGGGGCTAGACCATGAAAATCAACTTTTTTCCTTTTCGGCGGGAAATGAAGTACGAGGTGGGCCAAAAAAAAAAGGATTTTTGTGATTTTTTGGGACCCGAAAATGTATTGTTCTAAAAATGACCCCTCTGGGGGTAATCTTATGCGGGGAATCGATTGCGCGCATTCCCGAACCCTGAAAATGCTTCCCTGATTAAGGGAAAAACTGGGTTTTTAAAGCGAAAGTCGTCGTTTTTCGCAATTTCAAAAACCCAATTTTTCTCTGAATCAGACCCAGGAAAGCATTTTCAGGGTTCGGGAATGCGTACAATCGATTCCCCGCATAAAATTACCCCTAGAAACATAAAATTACCCTTAGAAAAATAAATTTTCAGGCCCCAAAAAATCACAAAAATCCACTTTTTTTGGCCCACTCTGTATATATTGGCTAAGTAAATAAATCAACACTCGGAGAGGGGGGTTAAACGCATTAAAATTTGTTTAAAAACCTAATCCTGGTTACATACTGACTTCAGATGCTATTACAATCAATGGCTATATGTGTGGAAATTTTAATAACAGCCCTCGTTTACGTTGCTGACGCACTTCAAATAATCAAAACACCGGAATTCTTCAAGCACATCGAGCATCTTTGTTGGATCTTTGTTCATGATAAGGATTTATGATCTTTTTCTTATATTTATTTGAATTTAAGAGATACTCCGGTTTTCTATTTGCTTTTGAACGCAACTTTAAGAAAGAAGTTCTTTGCGATGGTTCTAGATTATTTAAAAAAACCGCGGGATCGAATTTTACGATCTTCCATGAGTGTATATCCTACAGGGATTATTCCAAACAATATGGGTAACATTCCTTTAAATATTTTTCAGATTCAAATTTTTAGTACTCATGACAGGACAAAATGAAACATCTGGACAAATTAATCAATCGCCGATTAATAGAAGCTGAATCTCTTTTATTATTTTAAAGGTACACTAAAAATTTTTGATTCCAACTGAAAGTTCGAGACTTTTCGAGAATTTTTGCTTTTGTAATATACCCTGAAAAAATTCCTCTATGAGATATTTTTGATTCAAAGCTATGCAATTTTTGTCTGAAAGCATTGAGAAATACAATTGATTTTTGAAATTCATTATGAATTCTCCAACAATCAATCGCTTTCCCATGACTTTAGGCAAAAATTCCCATAAACTTGAATCAAAATATTTCAGCGAGGATTTTTCATAGTATGCTGTAAAGCAAATTTTCTCGAAAATCACTAACTTTTATTTGGAATCAAAAATTTTTAGTGGACTGTTTCTTTAAAAGGGGAGTAAAATCAGGGGATTAAAAGGACCCAAGACCCAAGGAATCTTGAGACCATTGGACCCTATGACCCAGGACGCTGGGACCCTTCAAGAGTTCAATGGTCCTTGACCCATCAAGGGTTCTAGGGTCCCAGGAACCGAGACCCTTCAAGGACCCTGGGTCCAGGACCCATGGGGTCTTGTGGCTCCAGGACCTTTTAAATTTTTTAATCAGATAAGTATTTTGTGGGTTTTATGGGCCCAGGACCCTTGGGTCTCGAACCCTGAGACCCTAGGATCCAGGACCCCGAAAGGATTCCAGATCCTAGGACCCCATGGACCCTTCAAGGGTCCAGGTGTTGGGACCTTGAGTCTTGTGTCCGGGACCCTAGGTCCCTTTCTTTCCTGGTAAAAACATATTAGGTAGAAAAATGTGTATCTTCCCTATACCTACATGCATGCTATTATGATGGGACACGGCTGCCCAAAAAGGAAAAGTGGGTTCAGTCAAAAAACGGCTAAGGGCTCGTTTATAAACCCCGATTTGCGGATTCCATTTTTATATTATTAAAAATTGAAAAAAAATAATTTTGTTAGATTTTCGTATCTCGGACACTATGTACGAGCGCCTAACAAGGAACCCCCGGGCTTGATAATTTTCAAATGCGTGATTTTTCTTTGAAAATAAGCGAAAATTGTAGGAAATGATGTAAATAGACTATATCCAGTGCATAACAATTTTTCGATTTTTTTCCTCATGGAGGTGTGGGTACCTAAAATTCTCGAAATTTCTGACCTAATGGGGGACTTATGTTCATGTTTGGGGTCGAAAATTGACCTCCACTAATTTTTTCCGATTTTTCCTGACTAAAAAGAGGGGTCAATTTCCGATCCCAAACTCGAAAACTTGGATCTGAAATTCCGAGAATTTTAGGTACACATCCTCCATGTAGAAAGATCGAAAAATTTTGATGCACTGGATATAGCCTATTTAGCTCATTTTCAACAATTTCCGTTCATCCCCGAATAAAAATAACACATTTAAAAATGATCAAGTCTTGAGGGCTCCTTGTAAGTCGCGAGACATATTTTAAGACACTAGGGGCGAGCGTCAATGGTGTGATCAATATAATCCATATCTCCACTCATCCTTTGAGTGCCGTAGGCGCTCTGTCTCCAGTTTATTTTTATTTAAAATTTGATCTCTCTTCTTTTTTGCACTCCGATTCGTATTGCGCTCTGTCTATCCTTTATTATTGTGAAATTGAATCCATTGATTATGCTGTGATAATTTAATTCGTAAAACTTGATTGATTGTTCGCCTTTTTCATTTTATCGGTAGTAGCCATAAGGAGGGTCCAAAGTAGGGTCAGGTAGAAAATTTAAAAAAAATTTTTAACAAGTGACCCTTTAGGGATAATTTTATGCGAGAAATCGATTGTGCGCACTCCCGAACCGTAAAAACGCTTCCTTGACCCTGATTCAGGGAAGGGATCGATGTTTTGAAGCGAAAATCAATCTATTTACATAAAGAGAGTTATATAAAGTTTGTTAGAGTTGATTTTTATTATAAACAAATGTGTGCTTTATTTGTTGTTGAGAAAGGATTTTTTTATTTTTCCCTGAATCAGGGTCAAGGAAGCGTTTTCATGATTTGGGAGTGCGCGCAATTGATTCCCTGCCTAGAAAAACCTAAGAATCGACGTTTTTCTCATAAAAATCCGAAAATGTTTGATTTTCGCTTCAATACACCGATTCCTTCCCTGAATCAGGG
>JAQGCO010000170.1:0-13068 GCA_034700925.1 Acrobeloides cf. buchneri Gr-Nem-00862
TAAAATTACCCCTAGATATGTCATTTTGCAACAACAAAAATTAGGAAAAATTTTTTTCGGAGATTAAGCCGTAAAAAATACCCCCTTTAAGTATATTCATTTTCCGACCCGTGAAACTATTTTCTAAGGAAACCAGATTTTTTTGGTGTGATTATAAAAGTTGGAGATCTCGATGAGATTTGTTAAAAAAACTTTATCTCGGCATCGGCTCGTGAAGTGTTAAGGGTAATTTTATGCGGGAAACACGTTGGCGATGTTGTTTTTGCGCAAAAACGCTCCCATTTTTTAGAAAATCAAATTTTCGAACATATAATGAACATATTTCGAAAAAGCTAATATGCAAAAATTCGATTTTCTAAAAAATGGAAGTGTTTTTACGCAAAAATGGCATGTTTCTCTTATAAAATTACCCCTAATAGGGCCAGTTTTGAGAAAATTTTGAAAAATAAAATTCGATTTTTAGACCACTCAATGGGAGTATAAGAGCCGAAGTAGTTCCGAATCTTCCTATGAATTTGTTTGGTCAACATTATCGTTATCAGCTCAAAAATTCTTACCAATATCAGCCATCATTCCCCAACCAATCGATAAAAACGAGCCCAATTGCTGTGTCGGAGTCTCCACATGAGTTAAATTGATTGGAAAAGCTAATACTTCTAAATCGGGCAAGATCGTATAAGCAGTCTCGTGGAATGGTCCATCCTTCATCGGCAATCGAAAAAATAAAATTTTGAACAAATAAAATAAAATAAATTTTACTAACTGTCTATAGCTAGATATTGAAGCCAGCAGTCCATTTCCAGTTCCAGTAGGTATTATTCCAAAAGGGATTTTTAGGAGTTCTGATTTGTCAGGGCGTTGTAATATGCCGTTTAGGATCTAAATTTTTTAATTTTTATAGCCTGGCGCACGCTTCGAGTATCGATATTACGCCGATGTTCACAAACGACAACGTTACAAACGCTGACGTGAATGTTACATACGCCGACATCGAAGTAGATAAAATTATCTGATTTGGAGCATTTTTGAAATTTTCAATTTTTAGGGAGTAACCCCCTAATTTTTTAATTTTTATAAAAAAATTTGTTAAAAAATAATAGTACGGGTAGACACAGGAATAAGTTTTTTATTTTTTATGATTTTGCAGATTTGTGGGAGAGAAGCAAATTTGACAATTGTTTTCAATTTTTGCCTAGCAACCTATTTTTCTGAAGAAATTTTAAGTCTATCTAAAAAATTCTTTACCTCAAACATTAGTCCATCCCCTGAACAAATAACGATTGCATTAAATTTTTTTAAATCTTGGCGTGTTTTGATAATAGAACCAGCATGACCAGCATGTTCTAAAAAATTGATATTTCTTATACAGGGCGGCGTAAAAAAATTCACTTCTATGATTTTTCTAGACGAAATTTTTTTTCTAAAAATAACTCCTCTAGCGTTAATTGGTATATAAGGATCGATTTCTCGCATCTGAATTCTCGAACTCTGAAAATGCTTCACTAGCCCGTATGAAAGCAAATTGTAAATCACTTTTCTAGGGGTAATTTTATACGAGAGATTGATATCATTTCTGATTTAGGAACTCGTTTTTATGCCTTGTAGCCATCTTAATCAATTTCTCGTATAAAATTTTCACGAGAAAAATTTTCTAGGGATAAAAAAATGCGGAAAATGACCATTTTCGCTTCAAAAACATAATTGTTTCCCTGAACCAGAGTCATTTTCAGGATCCGAGAATGCGCGCAAGCATAAAATTACCTCTGGAGGGGTCATTTTTAAAACAAAAATTCCGGCTCCCAAAAAATCACAAAATCCAATTTTTTGAGAAATCCTGTAATAGAAAATTAACCTGTAGTAATAAGCTCGTATTTTATATTCTTCTTTTCAAGTTCAGGTGCAATTTTTTTCTCGAAAACTTGAACACTTTGACCCGTGCCACTATGAGGATTTACAAAAATCAATAAATTTCCCGCTGGAGCCATGTCTGGAAATAAAAATATAAAAAATTTGTTACTAGAAATTTTCTGTTCAAAATGTACGAGAGTCCTAGAAAAAAGGGCACTTTTCGTGATATTTACATGAATTTGGGACCCGAAAATTTTGTTCTAAAAATAACCCCTATAGAAGTAATTTTATTTGGGGAATCGATTACGCGCATTCTTGAACCCTGAAAATGCTTTCCTGATTCTAAGAAAAACTAGGGTTTTCGAATAGTCATTTCTTGCATGTTTCCCCTGAATCAGGGTCAGGGAAGCGTTTTCATGCTTTGTAAATGTGTGCAATCGATTCCTCGCATAAAATTACCCCTATAGGGACAATCGAATTTTGGCCAAAAAATGAAATTTTGGCCTTAAAATCGAAAAAAATCGAACCCCTATAGGGTAATTTTATGCGGAGAATCGATTGTGCACATTCTCGAACCCTGAAAATGCTCCGCCTGATCTTTATTATAAGAAAAATTTGGGTTTTTGAAGCGAAAATGGTCATTTTCCCATGTTTCCCTTGGATCAGGGAAGCATTTTCGCACTTCGTGAATGTGCGCAATCGATTCCTCGCATAAAATTTCCCCTATAAAGATCATTTTTAGAAACAAATAAATTCCTGGTCCCAAATTCATGTAAAATCAAGAAAAGTGATCTTTTTCTGGGATACCCTGTACACTTGCACAAATCGATATTTTTTATGAATAAACACGAAAAAAACAGCAACAAAAACTATGATTTTGAAAATAAAGCAAAAGCATTTTTCTTTCAAACTTGTGTGAAAAATCGATTTTTATAGAGAAATTTTAAAATTGCAAATAAATAAGCCCAAATTTTTCATTCACTTACTACAAAGAACTATCAATGACAGGCGGACTGTTGATCTGAGCGACGCGATTAACTAACCGGCAAGAAATGCTGCCGCTACGATCAGAGATCAAAGTACAATTTTCACATTTGTGAGATGGAAGCAGCATATATATGTACGGCTGTGACTCACGACCAGGCCTGGCCATTCAGGCATTCTTTTTTTTATTCAAAAATGTGCGCACATAAAATTTATAGTGCTCACCAACCCATTTTTTAATTTTTTTTATGAATTTTTAAAATTTTTGTCCTATTTTTTAAAGAAGTTTTTAAAATTTTAAACCATTTTTTTTATTTTTTGCAAAAAAATTAAAATTTTTTACCGGGACAAAAACTTTTGAGCACGCTTAGGATCGAACTTGAGATCAATTAACTATGAGCCGCTACTCGGCCACGTGGACTAATAATAATTACTAACAAAATTGCACTAAAGACTTAAGTTAAAAGATGGTAAGGGCCTAAAAAAATGATTTTTATTTGGTGTCATTTTTCTTCTCTCACCGAGCCCTATCGATTGATATAGGCCGTAACGGAATTGGACTTAAGATGACAGAGATATAACGTTTTTCACAGAGAGGTTTAATAAAAAGTACCGGTTACATAGCAAAGTGCGAAGTGGCGCCAAAGCACGCAGTAGGTCGAGGGTTCAATCCCGCGTGAAGCCATTTCTTTTTGCAGTACCTAAAATCTATATAAATTTTTGTCTAGGGGTATTTTTAGCTCAAAAACGCGAATTTGATGTTTTTATCACTCCAAAACCTCCGAAAAATGACTTTTTCACAAATTGAAAAAAATCGTATTTCCTGAGGTTTTGGAGTAATAAAAACATCAAATTCATGTTTTTGGACTAAAAATACCCCTAGGCAAAATTTTTTATCGGTTTTGGACACTGCAAAAAGAAATGGCTTTTAACAGGATTGAACCCTCGAGTTTATGTTTGTAGCTGGTGCCACTTTGCACTTTGCCATGTAACCGGCACTTTTTTTAAATCTCTCTGTGAAAGACGTTATAGCACAGACGGACACACATGTTTTAAGATGCGCGGTGCGTAATTTCTGATCAAAAAAATAAACCAAGATCATAAAAAATAAACAGAATATGCCAATTTTAACATTCACGCCTCACCTTTTCCTTAAATTATAATTGAGGTTCAATCCTCTAATACAAGGTTTCTATGGAGACTTACTTATTACCTTCTGTAAATTATAGCTTATGATTAATGTTAGGCACTACTAAGGATTAGCTGCCGCAAATGGCAGGGCTATTTTTCCAAAAAGTTTTTTATATAACAAAATGGGATTGTCAGAAGTTTTTTTTAAATATCTTTAAAAACAAAAAACAATCTGAACTTGAACTTTGCTATTGATGAACTTTGGCATTAAATTTTAATGAGCAGAAAAAATTTTCAAAAAAAGATCAAGGTTGTTTGTCTAGACATTTTCTATATAAGAAAATGGTTTACCAATACATGCTTATCAGTTGAATTACAGGGTACCCCCAAAAATGGCAATTTTGCGGTTTTTGGGTGATTTTTTCAAGTTTTTTAATTTTCATCAAAAGAACTTTATAGAGGGTTTTCTATGCGATGAATCAATTGCACGCATTTTTTTTGCTTTTTTCCCTGATCCTGATTCAGGGAAGAGATGTATGTATAGAGTTGCACGATGGAAATTTGAAATATTTCCAAAATGGAGATATTCCCAGAAAGGAGTTTAAATTTTTTCGCTTCAATAAACACGATTTTATTGAAATTCAGGCAACTTTTATTCATTGCACAGCACAAAACTAAAAGTCAATAAAAACGAGGTTTTCATAAAAAGTGATGTTCTACAAAGTTGTTTCCCATGGTCTCAGGAGCAACTATGTAGAACATCACTTTTTATGAAATTGAAGAAAAACCTACAAAGGGTTGATGTTCTACAAAGTTGCTCCTGAGACCATGAGGAACAATGTTGTAGAACATCACTTTTTATGAAAACCTTGTTTTTATTTACTTGTTTAATTTTGTGCTGTGCAATGAATAAAAAGTTGCCTGAATTTCACGATTTTTTTTAAAATCGTGTTTATTGAAACGAAAAAATTTAAACACGTTTCCGGAAATATTTATACTTGAAATATTTCCGGAAATTTATGCAACTCTATATATGTATTGAAATAAAAATAGGTTAATACAGGGTCAGGGAAGCTTTTTCAAGATTCGGCAATACACGCAATTGATTTCTCGTATAAAATTACCCCTGTAGAGTTATTGTGGTGAAAATTAAAAAACTTGAAAAAATCGCCAAATTGCCATTTTTTGGGGCACCCTGTAAAAGCACTTTAAACAGTGGGTTTAAATCAATAATTTTTGATATATTTTTTATTCAAAAAATTAATTTTATAAAAATATACATAAAATACAAAATTTTATTTTGAATGAATTTTGATTGTGTTTTCCCAGTCGATGACACCACTTGAACAACAGTACTGCTTGCATTGTATTTGATATTCAAAGCAAAGTTTTTCATATGCAAAGCTTTTGAAAATGTCCCAAACAGGGCCTTTCTATATGGTCCAATGAGCAAGATCGCCCTCAACGGGTTCAGTAGGGTTATCCACGGAAATTTCATTAGAGGGACTCCTAGCCCTCGGAGATTGACTTGAAATGCGATAACGGCTACAGCAAAAGATTTAAAAAGTGATGGCTATATAGCGCGGAGCAAGCATAGATGCACGGGGAGGGAGGCAGTGGCGTAGGAAAAAGGGTCGGCTGGGGGGGGGGGTGGAGAGAGAAGTCCCAAAAAAGCTATTTTTTCCCAAAAACATAATGGCGACCCTTATGATTAGAATGTTTTTAGGCTCACAAGGAATAGTCGCGTAGGGTCAGTCAGATTTTCAATATTTCGACACACAAATCGATAGATAACATGATTATAAGACACGCGGTGTAAAAATTTCTTTCCCATACAAGGTTTAAGGTAGGTTTCAGAACATAAGAAGTGCTTAAAAGAAATTAGTCACTATATGCAAAAAGTTATGGACGAGGCTGGGATTCGAACCCAGACCATCAGAGTCAAAGGCAAAAGCGCTACCGAATGCGCCACTCGTGCTTCGAATCATACTTATAACTTTTATTATGTACTTTATACTTTATCTATCTTTTTTTACCTTTATACTTTATCTATCTTTTTTTACCTTTATACTTTATCTATCTTTTGCAACATGATCAAAAAGGCGAAGGAATAAGATAATTTTTTGGCCTTTTGCAGATATTCATCTACACTTCTTATGTTCTGAAACCTACCTACCTAAAACTCGTATGGGAAAGAAATTTTTACACATATAGCGCGTTTAATGTTTTAGGAGGATAAATTTTGTTTCCAAATAACGCAAAATCTTCTTGTTTATGGAAGGAATTGAACCAGCGTCTTTTAGAAATTTAAACGAAAATAGTCCAGCGTGATGGACCGATAGGCCACACGCGAGACTTTTGCTAAATTTTTTTTATAAAGATAGGTTTTCTTTTTTGTGTAAAAAACTTTTTTGTCAGCGCTATGATCTAAACACGACACCTTTGTGATGCAATGGCTGATGCCTTCGCCACTACACCACAGAGGCTTCTGATTCAGATATAAGACAAAATTCATTCATGTTCTAAAGGAAAAAGTCGAAAAATAATTTAATTTCTTTATTTTTTATATTTTTTTAAAATTTTTCTTTGTCAAGGGCAAAATCTATTGTATCCTGTTGGGAATTGAACTTGAGAGCAATTTCTACGAGCCGACAGTCTTTGCCACTCGACTATGAGGGCTTCTTAATCGAGATTATTAAATTTCAACTATAAGGCTTACGTAAAACATGATATGGAGCTAAAAAATTTTCCATGAAGGGTACCCCCATGATTTTGGTGCTATTTTTCTTCTCTCACCGAGCCCTATTGATTGGTATAGGTCGTGGCGGAATTGGACTTATGGTGACGGAGATAGCACCAACAGACACACATAGCGCTTTTAATGTTTTAGGATAGTTTCTTATTTGTACAATGATTTCAAAAGAAGAAGATTTAATTTGAACTTTGTATTTCTGGGCTCCACAACAAATATTGGAGCATACTAATCCGTTTCGTAGTGCCAAAAATTGGAAAAAATCAGCGGCTTATGAAAGATTATATATAAGTACTCAAGGATTTAGGGTGTGATATTATCTGCTTAAATTTTTAGAAAAAAATTTTTAAGATGTATTTTCTTCGCACTTTTAGACCATATTATAAAAATAAGCACAGATGTATGGTTCTGTCATTTTCGTTAAGCTGTGAATAAAACTCTTCAAAAACTATCATACTACACACATCATAATGAAACAAATTTATGTATAGAACGGAGAGGCCGAGCGCTACCGCGCTCAGAAGGAAAAAGAGAATCTCCGGGCGGCACTCTGAGCGGTTTAAAAAAAATTGAATTTTTTGTTTTTACTCTAGAGTGAAAAATCCTAATAAAATACAGGGTGTTGCGAAAATACTGAATCACTTAACTTTTTCAATTTTTCTTTTCTGCTCAAATGTTTTTTTTAGCTAAAAATGTCTGAAATGCGCCCAGCTATCATTAAATTGCATGAAAAAGGATATTCGACTAGAGAGATCGAACAACTTCTTGATGTTTCTCAATCATCAGTCACCCGTCATAAAAGCGTTACGAAGAAACTGGAAGCCATAAAGATCGGAAAGGAAGAGGCCGAAAGAAGACAGCGCGAAGCAAGAAGAATATTGAATACCGCTCGACTACGCAATATGGAGCATCTTGATGGAGAAAGTATGCCAGAAGCCCCATCCGAACGTGGAATCTTTGAAACGAGCCTTGAAGAAAGCGTGGAAAGAAATCACCTTGGCCGATCTGGTCAAGATCGTCGACAACTTCCCCAAGCGTCTCCAGGCCTGCATTGATGCCAATAGTGGCCATTTTGAATAAATCTTCATTGTTTTTTGTCGTTTGTTGTTGTTAATGTTGGTTTTGTTAATTTTATACATAAATTATGTTTAAAAAGTTAAGTGAGTCAGTATTTTCGCAACACCCTGTCATAAAAAAAGTGGAAAAATTTTTTGCCTTTTCTATGATCTCGGTGTCAAAAAGATCTCTCATCGCCCCCTACAACCTTTGTTTTATCAATGAAGGGGGTTTAAATCTAACGTTGCCTATTCGTCTGCACAACAGATAGACATTACACGATTATGCATAGTAGTAGGATATATTTTATTACATACATAAAAACTGTGTAATTATAAAGATAAAAATATTGGATTGTACAGTGGATTCTCGATAGTACGGTCCCCCAAAATCAAAATTTCAAAAAATCATATCTCTGTCAATTTTAATGCTATTTTTTTCGTTAACAACATTTTCCCTAAAATTCTATATAAGATTTTAAGGAAAATGTGGTTAACGAAAAAAATAGCATTAAAATTGACGGAGATATGATTTTTTGAAATTTTGATTTTGGGGGACCGTACTATCGAGAATCCACTGTATATATAGTTCGTATCAGCTGGAGTGAAAAAAGTTGTGCCCACATAGCAAAGTGGATAAAGAAGCCGCTCGTCCAATCTGGCAAGTTAAGCAACGTTGGGCCGCAGGTTCGATCCCACTAGTGCAAAAGTTTTGATGTTTAAAAAAAATTTATTTTACTAACAATGATGCAAAAAAATTTTTGCTCCATTGTTTGTAAAAGAAATTTTTTTAAACATCATAATTTTTGCTCTATTGAGATCGAAATTGCGGTCCCAACGTTACTTAACTTGCCAGATCGGACAGGCTGCTTCCTTATCCACTTTGCTATGTAGGCGAAATTTTTTTCTACTCCAGTTGATACGGACTATACTAGAAAAATATATTATGGTGTATATTGACAGATTATACCATTAGGAACTCCGAAAACTTCACACAAACTAGGATTCCATTCGTTTTCACCTTGAGCAAAAGCAAAATAGCATGCTCCTGGAGGCGGTGGACTATTGGGATCCCAGCCTGTATAATCTACTGCACTTCCATCTGCCCAAACGTAATGGCCATTGTTATTGGGATCATGAACTCCTAGCATAAATCTTTCGGCGCATCCATTTCCGGTATAAGTATCCATCATTCCTAAAATATTGGGTCGATCAATAATTTCTCGGCTTTTGAGCGTTGCGTCGAATCTTGTCGAAAATGACTCCTTCGGGAGTTTTAGTATGCGAGGAATCAATTGCGCGTGTTGAAAAATCTTGAAAACGAGCCGCGAAAACGCTTTCCTGACCCTGATTCAGGCAAATTTTCACGAATAATGGCCAAAAAATAGTTTTTGACCCCCAAAATGAGTTTTCCAGGGAAATTGATGTTTCTCATAAAATTTCGCATTGAAATGACTCCCTTATGTCAATTTTTGAAAAAGTTATGATCATTTATGCAAATTTTCATGATTGGGCCACTATAGCCGATTCGACCCTTTCTTCCTATCAAAATCAAAAAATTTCTTTAGATTCGAGTTCTCCAAGTCGAAAATCTCTGAGTAGAAAAAATCAGCTGATTTGGAGAACTTTTTGAAAATTCGGATTTTTATTCCAATGGGGTCAAAAACTCGAATTTTCAAAAAGTTCTCCAAATCGGTTGATTTTTTCTACTCAGGAATTTTCGACATGTAGAACTCGAATCTGAGGGAAATTTTTTGATTTTTTGGCCCCATTGGAATGACAGCAGGGAAGGGCCGAATCGGCCATGGTGGCCCAATCATGGAAATTTACATAAATGATCATAACTTTTTTCAAAAATCGACAGGAGGGGGTCATTTCAATGCGAAATTTTGAGCCACCATGGCCGATTCGGCCCTTTCCGTCAGAAGAGTCATTTTCGACAAGATTCGACACAACGCTCAAAAGCCAGGAAATTATTGATCGACTCAATAAATAATGGATACCAGGAGGTTGATTTTTCAAATAAGTTTTTTGATTAAAAATTATGTATCCATTTAGAATTGGGGATCATGGGTTCATTTGCCTATTCTGTATTAAAGAGGGTATAATTCATAATAAAAGCGGGGAAATCGATTGCGCGCATTGACAAAACATGAAAACGAGTTTTTTTCGAGAAATTTGTGAGAATTAGGAAAACACAACGAAGTAAGTTGCTAGTCGACAATAGGTATCCAATAAAACTTTATGTATCCAATGAAACTTTATGTATATTCAAACAACTATTATTAAGAGATGCCTTCGGAATACAATTTGTCGCGAATTTGTTTCAACAACCCTAGGAATTGATGAAGCCGTCGTGCAATTTTTGATAAATTCACGTTAAGGGTGAACGCTAGCAGTCGTGAAACGACATTTCACGACGATTTTCGGACGCTAGCAGTCCGGAAATTGTGAAATGCACTATTTCCGAACGATTTCCAGACGATTTCCGGACTGCTAGCGTCCGGAAATACTATAATTTCCGGACGGCTAGCATCCGGAAATCGTCGTGAAATGCGTTTTACGACTGCTAGTGCGCACCCTAAGTGGGCTCGCTAATCCTTAGTAGTACCAAATTTTCCTATAACAATAGTTTATTTACTCACCTTGAACAACACTCATCTCCTGGTCGCTATGAATTATCATTGGTCCTGCTAATGCAAATGCATTTTGACAATTACCTAAAGTACCATTAAAACTTGTGTCTGTGAGTCCGCCATTCTAAATAATTTTAATATGCATGGAATTGGCATTTTAGATTTCGCGCAGATCCTGGCTGCGCACATTTGGGTTTGTTTCATCTAACAAGATTCCTCAGAATCATTGTTTCCTATATAGTTCTATCATAGCTGGGCAGGGTGCAGAAATGCACGCTAGTCGTAAAAGATTCATGGCTCTAGTCGACAATATGAGTCCCATAGGTTTTTATAAGTCCAATGGGTTTTTATCCCGAGGGAGTCACTATATAGAGGGTTATCATAGGATTGTACGTTATCATAGGTCGGAAGGGGAGAGCCTCCCCCTGACCCACTCACTCATGGACTCAAAATTGAGGGGGGACCACCTCATAGACCCCGCCAAACAGGAGGGGGACCACTTCATCGGAAGTTCTCCCGCCCTCCCACCTTGCCGACCTATGTACGTTACTGTCTCGACTTTATAGCGCCGAATGCTCTCGACTTCCGATTTCAATTTTAAAAAGCTTAAAATTACATTATAATAACATTTATTAACTTCGGGATGCCATTCCCACATCAAAGACGGGTCACACTTTCCGTAATCCCATGCACGGCTTATAGGTAATTCACAAACAGAAGGTTTTTTTTCCGTACAACTAACTGCACGCCATTTACCAGTTGCTATAATCATCGCAATGCAGTATCCTGATTGATTATGACTAGGCTCGCCTAAAAGAACTTATTCTTTAAACTACAGTAGGGGATCAAAGTCTTGGGAAAAGCGTAAAATTTGTTTTTGTTTCATATCTCCCTCCCTAAAAAATTATTTTTTAGACAATTTTTCCCTTTAGGCCCAAAATTCTTTCTCTGATTTTTAAAATTCGCCTCAATCGGCCCTCCCCCTTTAATTTACCAGGCGCCCAATTTGTATAATTCCCAATTTGTATAATTCCAGAGTTTCTCCAATTCCAAACACCATTATAATTATAACCTCCCAGCCAGAATTCAGCAGCATCAATTGATATATTAAAGAGAAAGGCGTTGGAAAATGCATTGGTGCTTGAGGCAAGATGCCCTAGTTTGTTGTAACAACCGCTTTCAGCACCGCTCCACGAAGTAGGAATATTGTTCACGGTATAGTAATTACCGTTTGGACCCTTAACGCCTCCATAATAGCATTGGTCCGCAAATACACGAATACAAACAGAAGTAAAAAATGCACCATAAAAATAAAGCTTAAACATACTGGCGCTAAAAAATTGTTTTTTCGAGCACTATTGATTTAAGTATTGTATATTTAAAATATGAACATCAAGTACTTTTTGTCGACTTGTATTCTTATCAATAAGGGTAAAGATTTTGAGTATTAAAGGCATGAAAGCATATATTATCGATGTATAAGGCGATTCTATAGCTAGGAATGTATGTGGAAATCTTTACACTAATCTTTGTTTTAACAGTCCTAAGTCCGATTGGGAGAGGTGTCGGATTTAGTGCATTTTTGATGCTCTTCTTTTTGACATAAATAAAAGATTTCATTTGTTGTCACTTGACCCAACCGGGCTCAGGAGTGTTAAATTTAATCTTCATTTTAAAATTGTTATACAGCAAGCATGATGTAAATAGAACAAGACCTCAAAGGAGTGATCTACAGTGCTTGAATCTGTTGTGTTAAAGGGGGTAACAATTATGACTTATTCTCAGTCGGACAAAAAATTGTCTCACAGAAGGCGGTTTTTGATGAAATTTTTTTCAGGATATGAGAACGAAGTCTCCTCTACCTGAATCCACAAGAATTTTTTGGCTTCGACCGCTTACCGGGGGTTAAAAAATTCATTTTTTAAAATTTTTTGGATTTTTAAAAAACATAAAAATTACGAATTTCACAAAATTTGAAGTTGTGAAAACGACAGAGATGCATGGGGGATATTTGTTCATTTCTCGAGAAAATCGAATTTTCACCATTTTTCTGCAGCTTTCAGGTTGCGGGAGTGCGCGCAATCGATTTTTCGCATAAGATTACCCCTAAATGGATAATTTCTGGAAGAAAATAAAAATTTTTTTGCCGAGTTTAGTCAATGTTAAAGGGCTAGACCACGTTACCGAGAAGTCGATTTTCAAAAAAATTTTCAAATTTTTTTTAAATGATTAGATCTTGTAGGACATGGTCGAAAATGGTCAATTATGCAATTTTTCCGAAAACGAAAATATTTTTGGGTGATTTTTAGCTCCAAATTACATGAAAATAGTGTAAAATGGTCATTTTCAATTGAAAAGTGGTCATTTTCAATTGAATTTTTCGGGTTGAAGATGAAGTTTTCAAATTTTTTCATTGTCATTTTCGTGCTTTTCGGTTATTAAATGGGGGGTTATGTACTGTTTGGCATAGTTAAATATGCGTTTCTCGGTAAGTCCCACTCGCCCTTTAAGTGACAGCAACCAGAGAAACTTGTTCCAATCATTCTATTGTGCAATGCAACAGTTTACAACAGAATATTCTGTTGTATTGGGTTGTTGAATAAGTTGTTGCCGCTCAAAAAATACATCTAAAATCGGCATTTTTCGTTCGTTTTCGATGAAA
>JAQGCO010000171.1:0-13037 GCA_034700925.1 Acrobeloides cf. buchneri Gr-Nem-00862
TTGCAAACAACATCACGGTGACGGTATAAAGTGATTCAAAAATTTTAAAAAAGTCCCGCTCAGGGCGATATTTTTTTGCATTTTATTATTCAATTTAAAAAAATTTTTTGAATCATTTTATACCGTCACCGTGATGTTGTTTGCAACAAATAATGAATATGCCTGCCTTATATTTTTATTCTAAACATTTTTACATCAAAATTTTAAAAATCCCTGACTGACAGTTGATGAGTAATCCCTGTAAGTGACGCTTGGAGTCACTCTCACAAGATCCGCAGTAGGCGTTCGGCCCCGTTACTTATTTATTATTCGATTTTCCAAAAATTTGTCAAAAATTGACAAGTCGAAAATTTTGATAAAAATTGAAATTTTTTACAAAAATAGTAAAAAACTAATATTTTTGTTTAAAAATTTTTGAGGGGGTGCCCCCCCCCATTTTTCGTGGTGTATACTCATGGGTATAGATGACAGTAGTGTTTATACTCATGTGCATACACATAAATTTAAAAAAAATTAAAACAATTTTTTTGAGAAGGTACCCCCATATAAGTGATGTCGATCGTTTTCTCTCATCGTTCCCTACAACTTTATTATTAGCAGCGAGGTTTAAATCACACGTTCCCGAAATCGTCTGAACACACAAAGAGTGCACGTTTATAGCAATAGGAAACTTATTAAACAACCTAATAAAATAAATAAGAATTTATTTTTTAAAGCATTAAAGAGTAAAAAATAGTAAACGTTTGTCGTTTAAAAAACAGAACTTATAATAATCGATAAAGAAATCCAATCATATTCAAAAGATAAGAGGGATTGTTCGAGCTAGAAAGCTAAAGAGAGACTTTCAATAAATTGCAGTCTTTGTCATTCACCTAACGACTTGCATATCTTGAGCATCGACAGCTTACGATTTTACTTGCCGACTACTCCGTTTAGTCTAACAACTATTCTTTTCTTTCTCTTTGGTTTGACAGCTGATGTTATATTGATCGCGACCTAGTAAAGTAACAAAATTTTATTTCAATAAAAAAGAGAAAAACCGAGCATAAGAAAAATTATAAAAAATTTTTTAATCATCATAATAAAATGAAACACTTCTTTGTTCTTTTGATGTTTCATATGGTATTCCTGCTTCACCCACTATATTACCAGTAGTAGAATACCAGCTACCAAACCCATCATTCGAACCATGGTTATGATGTTTTTCAGTAGGAGGGTCATCTTTAATTTTATTTTAATAATAATATATATCACTCCTTATGTTATAAAAGTTTATCTACTATCATTAAATATTAAGAGTAGAGTTGGGAAACCGAAATTAAAACAGGGACCAAAATCGAAACTGCTTGTTTGAAAAACCGAAAAAACCTAGAGCTGGGAAACCGAAAACGAAAAAGACCGGACCGAATCTGAAGGGTTGCAAGAGCAATAAAAATGACCGAAAGAAAAAAGACCGACCGAAACCGAAGGCTAAAAGATCGAAAAATTCAAAAAGCGAAAATTTCCTGAATCAATAAAAATTTATTTATCGAAACGATTAATTGTGTATTATAAAATTTTAAAATTAACTTTCATTTTCAAGACCGAAAAAAAGAACGAAACAGAAAGACAAAAGACCGACCGAAACCGGAAGGCATATAAAAAAGATCGAAATGGAAAGTTAAAAAAAAGACCGAGACCAAACAAAATTTTTATCGGTCTTCCCTTCTCTAAAAAAACCAATAAATAATTTTTCATAAAAAATGTTTTCTCTTAAGATGTTCAGAATTTCAATTTTTTTATCAAAAATCATCATTTTTTACCAAAAAATATCTTTTCTGAGCATTTCCTGCTTAAAAAAGGGCAAATTTCAAAAAAATGTCGCGAAAATTTTGTTTAAAAAGTTGAAAAAACCGAAAAAACGGAAAAACCCTAAACTGGAGTTAGAAAACCGATTAAAAAATCGAAACTAAAACCGAAGGCCAAACAACATAATATTTACCTGCACTTTGCCATGTTCTTTTTGTATTATGCGCGTATTTATTGAAAAAGATCCAAAGATTTTTATAATATTTGGGAACCAGATAAAAAACACAAGCTGGTTGAACAATACCATAAAACACTGATTGAGTTAATCGATAAAGAAGTTCATTTACACCAGGTTCTTTTTTTCGATAATATATTGAATTATTATATAATAATACTGGAACATGAGCAGAAAGCCCTTCCATAAAACAGCGCATAATTGCATACATGAAAAGCTAAATTATACTAGGCTAGTACCAGTAGAAGATCCAGTTGAGGCTATGGCAGTGGTGTAGGTAAGGGGAAGGCAAGGGATACAAGTGCCCCCCTAGTGGGCCAAAATTAAAAAATCCCTACACATAAGGGTCCCCCCTTATTTTTTGGGAAAAATCAGCCATTTTGGGAGTGCCCCCTCCATCCTTCTCCCTACACCACTGGACCATGGCATCCAAAATTGAAAATTTCTTAAAAATGGTATTTCTGGCAAAAATTCGATAAATTTTTTAGAAAAATGAGGCTTTACCCCCAAGACCAAAAAAATAAAAAACTGGAAGAAATTCAAGCTTTCGTTTCAATACTTGGGCCATTAAAAAAATACATATATGTCCATAAAACGGGGTGATAGGCCTAGAATGTTGCAAAAGACAGCATATTATAAGATTTTTTAATTTCTGAGATCTTGAGCTTTCTTAGCGGGGAATATGCTTGACACCCTGTATGTATTTTTTTTTACTAATTTTGATTTGAAATTAACCTTTTGTGCATGTCCATTATTATCAGTCCATTTGAAATTCCATTCGTCTCGTAATTGAAAAATTAAGATTAAAATGCTTGTATACGCAAGAATAATAATGCCTAAATCCTACTACATTAAACGTGTAATATGTGTCTCTATGTGTACAGACGATCTCGGGAACGCTTTATTTAAACCCGGGATGTTACTTAAAACGTTATAGGGACGAAGACGATTGACACCAAAATTATCGAAATCGGAGACAAGCAAAAATTTTCACTTTTTACTCCTTCGGGACCAAGGAAAAATTCAAGCATGGTATATATGAGCTTGACTCCGAGCAGCACTTCCGACCGACGCTCCCCATTTTAATGCTAGTTTACAACCCACAAATTTACATCTCATATATTTTTTGGATCGAGTTCCCCAGAATTGATATTTGAATTTGTATGATCTTCGATCATATCGTATAAGTACACAACATTTTATTGCAATTCAGGCAAAATTTATCTATGATTTCCTTCATGAATTACATTATGTGTGAGTTGTATCCCTATACAAAAAAATTCCTTGTGAAATGTTAATTTGTGGGCTGTATACTAGCCCTCGGAGTCACAACCCTCGAGTGCGGAGTGTCCAATTTTGTAAGAATCGACTTTTGGCTTATGCCGCCGGGAACAGTTTCCAAAAAGTGCCCTGAACTGTTTGAAATTGAAATATACCCTAGGTTTTTGACTATTCTGATTCCAAAAGTGCAAAAATTTTTATGAGTTTCCCTTTTAGATTTTGAGATACAGAGGGGTTCGACTTATTCACTTGTATTTTGGTGAAAATTCGTAATGAGGCCATTATAATTTTTTTTTAATTTCAAAAATTTATACAAAAACATAAGGGGGGATATTAGAAAATTTTTATTTTTTGGATTTGGACGACGGGGGCAGCTTCATCACTTACACTCTTATGTGCCATTGTTTTAAAGTATCCTTAAAGTCTCTTAATTCTGACGACAATATATGCTTATTATTTCGACTAGGCGCCGAAGACGCCTTTTTTCTTTTACCGTAAAACCGTAAAAAATGGACCCTAAATGACGCCCCCTGTAATTAACGCCCTCCAGGGGTTAAAAAATTAACACCCCTCCAGGGGTTGAAAAACAACCACCCATAGATATGCCCGAAACCGTTAAAAATGCATAAAAACCTCCAGGGAGGGGGGCGTTTTTTACAGTTTTTACGGTAGTTTATCCTACCAACCTCTACTTACATGTAACGGGAACCCATTTTCGAATTTCTATTAAAATATTATAAATTGAATCATCAACGAATTCTTCATATAAACACAATGGGTTAATTTTAATAGTATCATTTGTCGCATTTTCGAATGAATACTTCCAAGTCGGTGTTAAACAAAATCCAGAAATAATTAAAACAAAAGTCAATATTCCAGATTGACAAAATTTATTTGACCACTAAAAAAGTTTTAAGTTTCAAGTATTCCATTCTTGGCTGCTTATATTTATGTTTATTTCAATATGCCTTGCTCCAAAACAAAAATATTTGTTTTGATATAAAAAAATGATTGGCAAAAAATTTTTAAGGGAGCATTTTAAAAATATTTTTTAGCTTTTCAAGTTTATTTCCATTTAGACATCCTTAGATCCATTTAGAAATGCATCATTTTTATGTATCCACTCGATCATGGCCCAAAACGGTCATGTTTTTTGCTCCCTTAATCATGTTTTGATCATAAATTTTAAGAAAATTTTTTAACAAAACCATATTCTGAAATTTCTATAATTTACACGAAGAGTATTGACCAAAAAAGGACGGCAGACAAAATTTTTTGGTAGTGACCCCCTCCCCCCAGAAACTAGATCCTGATTACGTGCCTGGTGGCTACGATTAGGATTTATCGTGTCGGAGATAGCTCCTGACTAACGCACAAAATTCCTTTAATATAGTAAGATTCTTACTTTATCATGAGTTTTAGTAAGAATTACTGATACAAGTTGATCTATACAAATTATTACTAATAATATGTCATGACCTGAATCAGTATAGCTCCATATGCTATTATGTAACGCATGCACTATGCAAACAATTGGCTGCACTTGCTATAACATTTAATACATTAAACGTGTAATGTTTGTCTGTTGGGCGATCACGTTAGATTTTGCAAACGTTAGATTTTGGCCGACCCCCTCCCCCCTCCTGTTAGAAACCGTTAGATTTTTTCAGATCCCCCTCTCCTCTTGGCAAACGTAATTTAAGGACAGCCTTAAATGTTATTGTAATGTGTAATCATTCCAATATTCTAAAAAACCTTCCAAAAGTAAAAAGTTACAGAACATTTCGCACCATTTTACGCGCACTTTCCCCAAGAATCGATCCGCCGTAAAAAAGTGAAAAAATTTTGTCTCCGATTTCGATGATTTTGGTGTCAATCGTCTTCTTTCATCATCCCCTACAACTTTTGTTTTAGCGTTGGAGTTTTAAATTTGAAATCTAACGTTCCGAGATTGTCCGACAAACAAACATCTCACAGATATTATACGTTTATAGTAGTAGGATAATAATAAAAAATTATGATAGAAATTCTAAAATTAGGGTTTATGTAAAAAGAATTTGAAAAGTTGTCATTATTCATTTAAAATTACATAAAAGGACATGGATTGCTACTCGCTTTTACCTTTACAAAGAATTTTTTAAACGCGATTTGTTCCAAAATTTTTACATAAACCCTAATTCTTTAAACAAGCTAATAAATCATTACATACATGCATTGCATTATCATATATTAGAACCAATACACCATGAACTCCACCATAAATAATAGATATTCCCAATATTGTATCTATAAATAATCAATTTTTTTCATGAATATATGATCTTTATGATTTTAAAATTTTATTTGTTTTATATAACGAGCCAAATTTTATTCTATAAAATTAATGACGCCATAGTGTTCAGTACAAAAAATCACAGTAAAACACTATTAACACTCGGAAGGTTCAAGGTACTAAAGACGGTTTTTGGGTAGTTTTCCACGCTGAACACGATGGCGCAAAAAATTTTTTTTTAGTAAAATTAATTTGTTACCTAGCAAAAAGTTTCCATAAATCATTGCATAAGCTCCTTTACATTCGTTGTACATTAAAGAAATATAACCAAATCCAGATGCGCATAATAAAAACCCAAAAGCAGGCATAATTTCGAAAGCAATATCCGGTATCATATTTTTAAGACTTTTTTACTCAGATTTCTGAATTATAAAATAATGTTTTAGTGTTAGTTGAAGTTTGTTTTTTCCACCAATTATGATCATCATACATGGGATAGGGAAGGGACCGTACCCCCTCACCACCTCATATCGACGAAAATTTTGAAATCACTTCTTCATAAATCGACCAGCCGCAGACCGGACGAAAAAAATAGTGAGACCATATTTAACTCTGATAACCCATAACCCCGGGACTATATAACACTCATAACACATAACCCATGGAGTTATGGTGTTATAATTCACCAGGTTATGGTGTTATAACCCATTTTCAAGCTATGCTCCAATTGGCTAAGATACAACTTTTCCCACTCAGATACAGTAGCAGACATAAAGGTTGCATCAAACATTAAAATTGCCGTATCTCCGCGAAATTTTAATTTAAAAATCCTTTTCAAAAACGGTTTTTTGCAGCTTATTGTCCATCAATACAAGTACCATATACAGAAAACCGTTTTTGAAAAGGATTTAATTTCGCGGAGATAAGACATTTTTAATTTTAGCTGCTTGATGCAACCTTTTTGTCCGCTACTGTATGCTCATTGGGGGTTGAGTTTCTTGAAGATTACCTTTTCTCCAACCTAATATCTTTAAGGCTATAATAATTTATAATGGTCTACTCTACCACTTTGGCTTCTAAAATCAAGTTATCTGTTAAGAGTTTAACATAAATGAAAAAAAATATAGAGTAAAAATATTCCTACTATAGTCTCTAGTACTCTACTTAATAAATGGAAGCCATAAATCTAATAAGTAGATTTACAGGACAGATTAGTTCTAATTTGATGGAATAATGAAATCAACTTTTTAATACATTCCTTAGAGATAAAATGTTGTTCAATGTTGTATAGGCAATCAAGAAATGAGAAATTTTTTCTTAAAAATTAATCACCATTTGCGCTCATGTTAATATACTCCGTTTCATAAGTATAGCCCCATTTGGAATACAAATTTCAGCAGCATAGAATTTGAAGAATTCCTAAAGCTTTGATTATGAATTTGATCCAAATTTGTTAGGATGATAAAAAAAGCGCACGGCAGGGAAAGTTGTTTAAAAAAATGTTTCGTATTGCAAATGTCATGGTGCAGTGAAAATTTCAAGGATTTGCATATAATGGACTCTGGTCCGACTCACAGCTTGTCCAATTTTTTAAACCTTGTTTTCGAAAAGTTCTGTTCCGAACAATCAGCTGATGTGAAAAAAAGTTACGCCACCATAGCAAAGCGGATAAGGAAGCCGCCCGTCCAATCTTGCAAGTTATGCATTTTTTTTGAGAACGCCAGGTCCAATCCCAGTAAGGAAAAATCTTTTTGATTTTCAAAAAACCTTTTTTCCAAAAATGAGGCAAAAAATTTTTGCTTCATTTTTTAGAAAAAAGTTTTTTGAATATCAAAATTTTTGCGCTTGTGGGATCGAACATGGAGGTATCAACGTTGCTTAACTTGCCAGATCGGATGGGCGGCTTATGACAGTGGCGTATTTTCGGCCCCGGATGGGGGGCTTTTGGAAATTTTCAATTTTTTCTTGAAATTTTTAAAAAATCATAAGGGAGATCCTTATTTACTAAAAAATTTTCCGGCCCATAGGGCCAGATGTAGAGGAACTTCCCAATGCTCCCTCTGTAATTACTCCACTGCCTTGTGAGCCGTATGTCACTGGTTCAATCCCCGTCGTAGTCGAATCGTTTTTAGTAAATGGTAAATTTGGATAATTTTTGTTATGGGAGTTTTTTGCGGGGAACACGAATCTGACGTTATTTTTCGTTAAAAATTTTTGCGACTTCCAAAAAGGTACAAGTTCAATTTCCAGCCCTGAACAATACTTCAGTAGTAGGCCATGCGCATCCAACTTTTGTGTCTTGACATAGGGTTTATGGGGTTTTTTACCTAAAAAATATGATCTCGACTTGATTTTTGTGTGAAGATCTCGGGAACTGAGGTGGAATGTAATGAAATTCGCATATTCCGTAAATAAGTATAATAAAGGTTTACGATTATGGAATTCCGTAAACGTAAAAATGTTTATGGGTTTTTAGCTTCACTATTGCTGGGAGCATAGTCAACATTTGAACAGAACACAAGTATCATACCGTATTTCCTCTAATAGAACGATATGCTCTAATAGAGCGAACCCTATCATTTTAAAAGTTAATAATATCATTTTCTGGGCATTTCCAACGGGCATATTGAAAAAAATTTTCGCCTGCGGCGCTATTAAAAACTAGTTTTATTTTTTGTAATAGTTCTTAAAAATAATTTTTTGCGTATGAAATTGAATTTTATTCTAAACTTGTTTTAAAGTGATTTCTTTTAAATTTATCAAGATACGATAATGTATGTTCCTCCCAGTCCGTACCCAGGATTTTTTCAAGGGGTACAGGATCCCGATTATTTATCGATATTTTGTGGTCAAAAACATAAGGGAAGAAATTTTTTAAACATTTTGGCCCTGGGGAGGGGTACATGTACCCCCTCTTCAGTACGGCACTGGTTCGTTCTTACTCATAACGTATTCAAATGGATGTCAACATTATAAAGATTTTCATCTTATTTTAAAAATGCATCAAACAATGTTAAACTCAACAGTTATTCATCTTTAAATTATATTATTTAAATGTCAAGCGGAGAATTTTATCTACACTAAAAATATGCTCTTTCTTTTTTTATTAAAAGGATAAATTTTTCTTGCCATGATCTTATACACACTGCTTTGAAGTTTTATGAAACTTAGGACTTTGTATCGGGTTATTCTAAAAGTCCTCGTGCTTCACTTTCCATTTTTTAAGTAATATTTAATTAAATTTTTCGAATTTTTATATTTTTAAAAGTAGAAAGTGAAAAATGAAGTGCGGGAACTTTTCGAACAACTCAATGTATAATAGGGATGTTACAACGCCCGCTAAAAAGGCACCTTTTTTGACACCTCTACCACCTTTTTGAATCTTTGTCCCAGTGAATTTAAAAAAATTACCTCTTTTTTGAAGAATTTGTTTCCCCTTGTTGGAGATTTGTTTCCCCTTTTCTAAAAATAAGTGTAACATTCCTAATTACAGGGTTGCCCAGATGAAACCGATCACCATAGACCCTCATATCTAAAGCTCCAGAAATCCGTTTTTGACAAACAAATTTTTCACTATTAGGTAAGAGTGTATGCTGAATAAGATAAATCATTTTTTTGGAACATAATTCATGCTTTAGTGTCAATATTCAGACTTTTCACAAAATTGGAGGTCTCAAAAATTTATTATTATATAAAACTGATCAAATTGGGCTATAGAATTCCACTTGTCACGAAATTTTAGATATTATTGTTATTTTTCTAGGCGGGGAATCAATTATGCGTATTGCCGAGGCATGAAAATGATTCTTGACCTACTTCTATAGCCAAATATCAACATTTTAAATTAAGGTTACATCTTGGAAAACTCAAGTATTTTAAAAGTCTAGATATTGACAAAAAAAACATGAATTACCCTCAAAAAGACTGATTGGATCGTATTCAGCATACACTTTGCCTAATAGTAAAAAAACTTTATATCGAAAACAGATTTCTAGAGTCCAAGATATGGGGGATCTATGGTGATCAGTTTTATTTGAGCCACCCTGTATAATAAAAACTTCAATGAAGAAACCAGCTTCGTAGGCAAGTGAGTCATGTCCCCCAAGCCGAAAAAATTAAAAAATTTTACTAATGGTCCCCCTTATGTTTTGACCGGCCGAATGCCGGACAAAAAATAGGACCCCCCTTATGATTTTTCAATTTTTTGCTATGTCTTTTTTGTTTTTGCTATGTTCCCCAAAGTTAAATCCTGCCTACGGCGCTGGAAGAATCAAACCTTTGGATCTTATACTTGTATATGAGACATCAGACATTTATGAAACATTTGAAAAAATTTAGGGTATACCAAAAAGTGCCCCATTCGCGTATGAAGGAATTAATTACGCCACTGATTCAATGTGAGCATTTTTTGCATTATTTTTTACAGCTTTTTTGATTTTTAGAAATACGTGTTAATTCATTATTTATAAGAAAAAAATCGAAATTATATTTTACGAATTATATTAATATCATATTATGGCAGAGACTATTACTTTGAAAGATGCAATTACAAATGTTCAGGTATAAAACCATTGTCCGGTCCCAAAAAATCACAAAAATCCACTTTTTTGTTTCACACCATGTTTAGTTACTCGATGATCTTTCCATTATTGATAATCAACCTGTTCTTGAAGCTTTCTCTTTAAACTTATCATGCCGAATTAATTTTGATACTAATTTTGAAGACCGGAGTGCTTATTTTACTGGATGCTCTAAGTATATAGAAGAAGCTACAAGACATAGCGAATTTGTAAGTTTTAAAAGTTATTTAGGCCTATATCTTAATACACATACAGTTTCAGATAAAAATTGTTTTAATAGCACTTTTTTAAAGGAATTTCACGGGGCTGCGTATCACTTGGTTTTTATATATAGTCTGCTTCAACTCACAATTCCAAAATAATTCCCCGATTTCTGTAAAGAGCGATCCCATACGATCTGGCAAGTTAAGCAACTGGGGCCCGCAGGTTCGATCCCGCTAGGAGCCAATTCTTTTTGCAGTGTCTAAAAACGGATATTTTTGCCTAGACGTAATTTTATGCGGGGGAATCGATTGCGCGCATTCCCGAAGCGTAAAAACTCTTCTCTGACCCTGATTCAGGGTATATTAAAACGAAAATGAACTAAAATTCAATTTCACCGGAAAACCGTCTGTCTAGGGGTTTTCCTATGAGAGGAATCTATTGAGTGCATTTTCAAGGCATGAAACAATTTACCCGATCTTGATTCATGGACGGGGTAGGTATATTTTTGCTTCAATATACTCATTCCGTCCCTGAATCAGTGTCAGGTAAATTGTTCCATGCCTTGAAAATGCGCGCAATCGATTCCTCTCATAGGAAAACCCCTTTTCCAGTGAAAATTCGAATTTTAGTTCATTTTCGCTTTAATATACCCACCTCGTCTCTAAATCAGGGAAGCGTTTTTACGCTTCGGAAATGCGCGCAATCGATTCCCCGCATAAAATTACGGCTAGGCAAACATTTTTATCATTTTTTGGACACTGCAAAAAGACTTGGCTCCTAGCGGGATCAAACCTGCGGGCTAGATCGGATGGGATCGCTCTTTACAGGGGTCGGGGAATTAGTGATGAAATTATGAGTTGAAACAGACTATATGTCGTTTAAACGTAATCGATTGTGCCAAAAACGATGTCGTTATTCATTATAGCTTTAAAACTTTTCCATACCACTGATTATTTTATGAATAAATTGCTTTACAGTTTTATGAAAAATAGTAAATTATACATGAAAAACAACGGGGGAGGGTAAAATCTAAATTATTAACAATATTTAGGGAGATATAATAAATGAAGGGTTTCGTCATGCTGCTAATTTATATACGTGGAGATGCTGTTCTAGAGCTGTACCAATGGTAAGTTAACTACAACTAGAGAAATAAACAACATTAAAAATGACATTTTTATACTATTAATTTTTTAGGCTAAATCTAACGACCAACCTAACCGCATAGAAATAAATGAAAAAGTAGCGCAAGTTTTACATCCAGAAGTTGAAAAGCTTTATCAGTTTATGTTTTTTACTGTAAGTAACTTTGCAAATAACCTTGTATTGTAATTACATTGGTTTAGAATAATGCTATTAGTCAATTTTGCGAAGAAATAAAAAGGCTATGTCATCCAGAGAAACGTAAAGATTTTATTTCAGAATCTTATTTATTAATAATGGGAAGATTTTTGAACATGTTTGCAGTTTTGGATGAACTGAAAAACATGAAAGCATCAATTAAAAACGATTTTTCAACTTATCGAAGGTATTTTTTAAAGACGCGCTTATTTTTTGCCCAAAATTTTTTGGAAAAATTCAAAAACAATCAGAAAGGAGACCCTTATGTTTTGGACCACTTTTTAAATGTGTGGATCAGCCTCACACCACTTTGCCCATGTATGATTTGATTAATTTTTTAGAGCTGCTCAATTTCTTCAAACAATGTCAGATATTCATCAAATGCAAAATTTAAGCCTATTTCTTGCAACTCAAAACAAAATAAAAGAGACACTTCGGTCAGAGCTTCAGAAAGTATTATTTTATGTTCTGGTAAAAAAAATATAATACATACATACATGAAAGTGGCCAGATATGGCATTTTCTCCCTTGCAGAAAAAATTGAAGCCTTCCACTTAAGACTTAAAAAAAGAATTAGGTCAAAAGACAGCATTTCACCCGAGAAAATGCAATCTGCGTGTAAAATTCCTTGTGTAGAATTCATGTGTAGAATTCGGTAAAGTTCCATGTTTGAACGGTTGTGAGGTGTGTTCCGTCTATTGCCAAAAGGTAGTAAGTATTACTTGATCGTGGAAGGGGTAAAAATGAAAAAATTTTTGTCTCCAATTTCGATGATTTTTGTCAATCGTCTTCTCTCATCATCCCCTACAACTTTAGTGTTAGCTTTAGCAGTTTAAATCTCATGTTCCTGAGATCGTCATCATAGACAAACAAGCATTACACATTTATAGTAGTAAGATTACATTTATTTTTCACCCAGCAATAGTGAACAGTAAAAAAGTCCAAAAATAAAAAATTTAATTTTAAAAATTATTCCTTTTTTCTTTAGATTGATGGTTATGAAGAACTCTTAGCAGATATTATCAACATTTGCTCTCAATTTTACGAAAATCAAATGTATTTTAATCCTGAAGATAGATATATGTTTGTTAAAGTAAATTTTTTAAATTGTGCTCCTATTAGGAGTTATAACCTTTTTTTACTAAAACGTTATTTTTCCAAAAATATTAAAATTTAAAAATTATTTAGGTTATTGCATTCTCATTATATCTTTTGGATGTCAATGCCAACAATTTAGTTAAACTAGATCAACGAAAACGCATATTTATACCAAAATTAGATAAAATATTTAAAGTAAGCAAATTATGGTCTTATTACTTATGTTTGGTCCAATTCA